>JAJAGP010004304.1:0-44269 GCA_025084515.1 Ancistrus triradiatus | reverse complement strand
AATGTTGACAGTCTGAGTATGCGTTTGAGCCACTTGGTCATTCTGCAGAGCTTGTGAACCAAAATGTACAAACTGAAGTTAGCACAGTGTCCTATTCTCATGTACAGTAATCAGTCCTCAGTGTCTCATACAGTGAGCTGCTCCTTAAACCTTAGTTCTCTTGGACCAGACGTAGGTGCAAGAAACCAACAATTAGTCAATATCATATAATGCAATGTTAGAAGCTACACTATCTAGACAAAAGTTTGTGGACACCCTCTCTAATTACTGAGTGCTGCTATTTCACCAACACTTGTAACACGTTCACGATATAAAGCGGACATTTCTGGATTCTCCCTAGACAAACAGTGGCACTGATACCCCATTGATCTCAATAAGACACATTTCCAACAAGTCAATTCGTGGACTTTCTGTCCTTTCATAGATAATTGCTTTGCCAAATTTGAATGAGAACTAGGCTGTCTTGTTTAGAACATTGACCTCAACTCTGTCAGACACATCTTGGCTTATTGTCCAATCTCAGAATTCGACCTTCAGGGTCATGTTCCGATATCAAGTGGAAAGCCCTTTTAGAAGAACAAAGCTGTTGTAGCAGCAAATGTGGGGTCCATACTCCATAATACTTGGGGTGGGTATTGGGAAGGACTACACGATACGATATGCATCACGATACATGGGTCGCGATACGATTATATCGCGGTACGTTATGATACGATGCATATTGCGATATTCCACATAGTTACTGAGAATATAAAAACAGCTGAAATACAAGTTATGGTGTACAATCTAGGTCTTCTTCATACATCACATAGATAATTGAGCAGATAAATTGAGTCAAAACGCTGTACTGTGACCTCTACGGGAGAGAACATTGTAGTTTACGCCACATTTAAAATGTGTTTTTTCTTCCTCTAAAAAAATCTATGTAGTATATTGTGAAAATAAATATTGCAATATATTGCTGTATATTTTTCTTTTTTAGCACAGCCCTAACTATTACCCATGTTTTGGATGTAATTTTTGAGTGTCCACAAACTTTTGTTTATATCGTGTACATGTGCTAACGTTCAATACAGTGTTTAAACTCTTTGGGAAAACAGGCACCAATAGCAGCACTCTTTGACAGCAAGTCAAAACATACAGAGCAAGTATTACATTCAGATATTTACATTTATCCACATGGCAGACGCACTTCTCCAGAGCCAATTACAACTGCTACAGTTTTATCTAAGCATTTGTAGGTCAAGGGCCCAACAGTGGCAAGGTGAACCCTGGACGTACTGGTCCACAGTCCAGTACCTTAAACACCGCACCACCACAGTCCCACCATTAACAGTGATTGTATTGTGTGTTGGGATTGTGGTAGTCTAGCGGTTAAGGCACTGGACTGTGGACCAAGGTCCCGGGATCAAGTTTTCTCTGGCAAGTTGAAATTGTTGAGTCCTTGAGCAAGGAATTAGGATGCAAACAGTGGTGAATGAGTTTCTATTCCTTGTTCATTTTTGTGTAAATGAATTTTTGAATTTTGAATTTTTTCCCTGATTTATGATGGGGATACTACTGTGGTGGTCTAGCGGTTAAGGTGCTGGACTATGGACCAGAAGGTCCAGGGTTCAAATCCCACCTCTGCCAAGCTGCCACCGTTGGGTCCTTGAGCAAGGCCTTTAACCCACAATTGCTTGAATTGTAAGGTTGTATGAACTGTAAGTCACTCTGGATAAAGGTGTCTGCTAAATGACGTACATGTAAATGGGATACGTTTCATCAAATCCATCGTAAGTTGAACTGATTGTAAACCGAGGAGTTTAATGTATATATCATAGCATAGCCTACCTTAAACATGTAACCTGCTTAAATCACTTACATTAAACTGCAGTTGGACAAAATCAATAGCACAAAGCTTATTTTATAATAGTGTTGAATATCAGTAATTTATTGAATAATATATTGAAATTGAAAAACAAGAGAATGATTATTCTCATGACCACTGCTATTCCTCACTACATTACCCTACGCTCATCACTCCCAGAACGTGACTCCCAACGTTACGCACTGTTGAGTTCCTCATTTAGCATGGGAGAGTGCAGGAGCATATAGTAGTGTGTATCGTTTGCTCAAAATTCAGAGTACAGCTTCTGCTGAATGAGTATTTTGTGTGTGTCATCGAATTGCCATTGTAAAGTCAAAATATCGTAAGACGGACCTGGTAAAATTGGCACTACCAGTACTGGAATCCATTTTCCTTCTCACAAGTCGATACTAATAATAAAATTCATACACTGTGGCCATATACACTCAGTATCACACTTTTTTAAATCAAGAGAAACTATTTTAAATAAAAAGTGTCTTCATTTACAGTATGTATGGTGGGTGCCAAATATCTTAGACCACCAGTGAAAATACATCTATTTTATGTATTTCATTACAAATCTTATAATCACCATAACCGTTTGAATGAAAAGGTAAGTCTTTGGGGAAAAATTGCTCAATTTAAATCAGAATTGATTAGTATTTGCTATGTTCCCCCATTTCCTGTAACGTATGCATTCAGGACATCAAGTTCAATAAGTGCAATATCTGATGATCCATGTTACCCCCAGTTAGCAATCCTTGATCTTTTTAGTCTTAAAGTAGTTATTAGAGCTTTGAGGTGTTTAGGGTTGTCATCCTTCTCTACGAAGATCCAAACGGCATTTTCACTAGTGCTCTGAGACTTTTGGCCCCCACTGTATGTTCAGGCTCTTATCCAACTCTACTCTCTTGGAGCCTTGCTGTTTTGTCATTAAGCCTACTGTGTACTGCTTACCTGCTTCTTGCTTGCTCTGTTGGGTCCTTCGCTATTTATTTGCTGGTTATTGTCTGTGTCAGTCTGTGTGTCTCATTGTGTTTATGCTCTGTATGCTTGATATCATTCTTTAATTCACCTGTTGCTGTGTCTCTTTTGGCTTGCATCAATCATCCAAACACTTCTCTCATTTGTCACATCATAGAGCATCTGTTGTGATAAAACCTCCATAAAATAAAATGCTTTGAGTGTCTGTGTGCATGCAGTGCTAACACCCAAGTGATTTTATGCTCCCATGCCTACACATTTCCATACATTTCCAATAAACGTGTGTGAACATGCCTGCCTCATCTGTAACTCAGAAATTATTACTAACCATAGACGTGCTGGCCACTTTTTTTAGGTACATTTTCTTGTGTCTACACTCACTGTCCATTTTATCAGTTCCACTTGCCATATGGAAGCACTTTGTAGTTCTACAATTACACACTGTAGTCCTTCTGTTTCTCTACATACTTTGTTAGTCTCCTTTACTCTGTTCAGTAATGATCAGGACCACCAAACTCCAGCAGCACTGCTGTGTCTGATCCACTGACAACACACACTAACACACCACCACATCAGTGTCACTGCGGTGTTCAGAATGATCCACAACCCGAATAGCACCTGATCTGTGCTGGCCCTGACCATTAGAGATCAGAGCAAAGGGGACTAACAAAGTATATAGAGAAACAGATGAACTACAGTCTGTAATTGTAGAACTACAAAGTGCTTCTATATGTAAAGTGGAACTGATACAATGGACAAGGAATGTGTAAGCAATCATCTGCATGAACTACATCATCAAATGCATGAAAACCATCAGCTCCAGCATAAAACATCTCCAGGTTCTAACCCCTGTCTGGTTTGTGTGCTCTTTTCTCTCTGACAGTGAGGTCAATTATAGCATTTAGCAGACAGTCGTATTCAGGCTGATTAACAATTGTGCCAAGTGGCTGAAAGGCTAAACAGTGACAGCTTTAATATCTCAACCTTCTGTTTACTAGTCCAGAGGCTTAACTATTGAGTTACCCCCGTCCACTTTATCAAGGAACAACTCTTATTGAACACATACAGTGGTGCTTAAGTTTGTGAACCCTTTAGAAATGTCTATATTTCTGCATAAATATGACCTAAAACATCAGGTTTTCACACGTCCTAAAAGTAGATGCAGAGAACCCAGTTAAACAAGTGAGACAAAATATTATACTTGGTCATTTATTTATTGAGGAAAATGATCCAATATTACATATTAGTGAGTGGCAAAAGTATGTGAATTCAACCACTCCTGGGGAGGGTAACAATGGTCTTGAATTTCCTCCATTTGTACACAATCCAAACTCTTTAGAGATGATTTTGTACCTTTTTCCAGCCTGATGAGCATCAACAACTCTTTCTGATGTCCTCAGAAATCTCCTTTGTTTGTGCCATGATACACTTCCACAAACGTGTTGTAATGAGCAGACTTTGATAGATCCCTGTTCTTTAAATAAAACAGGGTGCCACTCACACCTGATTCTAATTTCACCTTCAAATTAACTGCTAATCCTAGAGGTTCACATACTTCTGTCGCTCACTAATATGTCATATAGGATCATTTTCCTCAATAAATAAATGACCAAGTATCATATTTTTGTCTCATTTCTTTAACTGGTTTCTCTTTATCTACTTTTAGGACTTGTGTGACAATCCGATGATGTTTTAGATCACATTTATGCAGAAATATAGAAAATTCTAAAGGGTTCACAAACTTTCAAGCACCACTGTAACCAAACTTGAATCTACAGGTATCTAATAGAAAAGACATGGAGAGAAAGAGAATTAGTTACAGTTTTGGCATTTAGCAATCGCACCCTTTCCAGAGAAACTTACAATTGAAAAAATTCAAACAATTGTGTGTTAAGGGTCTTTCTTAAGGTACCAACAGTGGCAGCTTGGCACTTGAACCCTGGACCTTCTTTTTTTACTAAAATTACTAGTCCAGTAATTTAACTACTGCAACACCAAAGATCTTGCTTGACTACAAAGATTCACTGCTTATTACAAGTCTTTAGTTCTTTTACGTGCAAAATGTAACCTGCCTGTCACATGTAGTTACAACTGTCAATGCTAATTCTAAAAGCATGTTCATTGGAATCAGGTGCTTGCCGTTAATTTGTTCCAGAGGGCTTGTCGAGTACCAAAAACGAAGAGACAGATTATTTTTCCCATAAGGAATAATGTAAATTGAATGAATCCGTTCCAGACCCCAGAAAATCCACACTGTATGAGGCGTTATATGCATTAGTGGAGGTGTATTGTACAGGTGCTCCCTGATTTATGATGGGGATATGTTCAGACAAATCCATCATAACTTAAATGTATCATGAACCAATGAGTCTATACTGTATAATAGTGGGACCCATGACACATCATTAACACTTACATTAACCTACAGTTGGCCAAAATCATTAACACAAAGCTTATTTTATAATAAAGTGTTGAAAAATGTCATGCAATTTAGTGAGTAATGGATTGAAAGTAAAAGCGAAACACTTACTCTATTGGTGAACTCTGGGTGCTAGCTGCTAATGCTAACTGCTCAGCCAGTTTTCTTTTCGGTTAGCTGTCATTACTAACCATTTTAGGACTAACGGGGACTTATTTGCCCTGAGAATACAGTACTGTAGTAATCACAGCCTTAGTATTTGCGTTCATAACATCCATATTCACCTCTACGAGATCCCAGGTTTGATCGCCACCCCTGTTCGGAGTTTGCATGGTCTCCCTGTGTCTGCATGAGTTTACTCCGGGTGCTCTGGTTTCCTCCCAAATTCCAAAGACATGCATTAGATTACGTGGTCACTCGAATTGGCCCGTGCCTAGTGTGTTAACATAACCTTGTATCTGTCGTGAACACAGCCATCGATGCTGATGCGATGTTAAGTAAAACTAATAAACAAATATCATTGGCTTCCTTTCATGTAATTCATTTTGCCAACATACTCCAACCTAGTGGTGGCACTGCAAGGTTGCGTGTGACCGTTTCAGCAATACCTCTTTTTGCTCAAAAAGGCCTTGTTTTTTAGGTAACTCCCGTTTAGTCGTGTGAATTCCACTTGTCGGTGTGTTTTATGTTTGATTTTTGTCTGTCTGTAGCTGTGAACCCTTCAGTGTGCGACGATATGACAGCATCTATATTTGATTGCGTTTAGGTGTGGACCTCGCAGAGCTCGAGAGCATGCGTGATGCTCTGGAAGAAGCTCAGCGCTGGAATGCCTCTCTGCAAGCCAGACTCGGACAGATGCAGAGCAGGGGAGGAGGAGTCGGCCAGGCCAATGACATGGGTATGTGGATATGCCACAGGATCCAAATATCTGCTCCCTTTTATTGGGGGTAGTTATAATTGTATGGTCATTTCAGATGAGACGCTGAGCCTGATCGGTGAGCAGACATCCTATATGAGTATATGTGTCGGAGAGGGCCAGGAAGAGGAGCTACATCAGCTCTCTGTGGATCAACTCAGGTTGAAGGTCAGCTTAATGTCTAAACCCCATACTAACTTTTTCTATTAGTCATCTTTATGGATCTGTTTAGGTCTATGATGCATGTTTTCATATGTAAATAATATGCATTACAGTGGTACCTCGTTCTTGTTGTTAATTTCATTCCAGAAGGGCTTGTCGAGAACCGAAAAATGACGGTACCGAGCCCAAATTTGGAAAATTGGGTTGTTGACCCATTTTGCTAGAAAAATTTGGTCTCTGTTCTCGTCGGTGGCTTGGTACCGGCGCGCTTGCTTAACTTGTATGAGTCGAGCTCCGTGACTCATTTCAGTTGAAACTCAATTCATGATTCAGTACACATTGATTAATCTCCGCTGTCTTGGTGTTTTTATTTATTTTTACTTCTACAGTACTGTATTCTTAGTACAAATAATTCTCCATGGAACCTAAAAAGGTTAGTTTATAAGAACCAACCGAACACAAAACAGGAACTGAATGCTGAACACAGGCTGCAGTTTGCTTAGCAGCTATGCAAGCACCCTGAGTTCACCAATTTTTGGTAGACAAAATGCACCGAGGACCGAATTTGACGAGTACCGAGGTACCGGTGTGTTTACACTCACTGGCCACTTTATTAGGTACACCTTGCTAATACCGGGTGTGACCCTCTTTTGTCCATTGTTGCGTGTTTCTTCAGGTATCAGAGCTACAGGCAATAAATGCAGAGCTGCAGAGGAGGTTAGCAATGGCAGAGAAAGACATTTCGGGTAATGCTCACCATGAGTCAGAGGGAGAGTCTGACCTTATTGATCTTTCACCTTCCAGCAAGGTATGGACAGTGACTCGACTTTCTTGCTTTATTATTACTTCCCACATTAATACCAGGTGATTACTCACCTCTTATCTTTGTAAAATCAATATGCTCTAGCTGTTGTCTCCTGGATTTCTTACCTTTAATCTCGTAGTTGTTAACCTCTTATAGGTCACATTTTACAGTCAAGTTTGAAAAATTTTTTATATTTCTGCATAAATATGACCTAAAACATCAGGTTTTCACACAAGTCCTAAAAGTCAAGTCAGATCTATTTCTATAGCGCTTTTTACAATGGAGCTTGTCTCAAAGCAACTTTACAATTTTAGATTATCTAAGTCCAGTCCCAAATTGAGCAAGCCTAGGCCGACAATGGCAAGGAAAAACTCCCTAAGTGTTATGAGGAAGAAACCTTGGGAGGACGAAGACTCAAAAAGGGACCCAACCTAGTTGGGCGACATAGATGATAAATGTAAGAATGAAACTAATTTATCTAAACGTCATGGAGTCATGGAGTCATATTTCAAATAAAATGTAAAATATGCACATCGGCATTAAGTAGTCTGATATACATTAGTTTGATATCACTATAGGATCCTGAGTCTAAGCAGGAAAGTTGTTGGTGGCCCTTCGTCCCCAGGTAATCGAAGGAGAGAGAGAATTACTACACTCTGGTGTGGCCTGGGTATGGTGGGGCTGGAGCTGATGACAGAAGCAGCTTGAGTGAAGCTGCAGCGGATGAACATCATGTGTGGGACAGGAACTAATACCGGAAAACAGCTCGGAGAGAAAACAGAAAATGTAATTAGTTATTGATTAAGAGCACAGTGTCTATTAACAATCATTGATGCCATGTGTAGCATGAGACCCCGGCAGCATAGCTAGCTATAGCAGCATAGCTAGAAAGAGGAGAACTGGAATGTAACACAGCCACGAGGGATCACATGAGACATCAGCAACCCCACAGGAGGCAGAAGACAGCAACCCAACGTCTCTGATCACCATAAGACTCTTTGACTATGATCCCCCAGCTCTGACCTTAGTCTAAGGCAAGGATGCACAAGTAAAGATCAAGAGGACCAAAGCCCAGTACAACCAGACCACCCCACCCGACACTAAAGGTCAAGGCCGGCGGGCGGCTAAAGGACAAGGCAGGCAGGCCTGACATGACTCCATACTCTGGCCCCAGTAGCCTGAGCCATGCATCCCAGTCTAAGTCTAACCAAAAGCCTGTGTAAATAAGTATGTCTTTAGCCTAGACATAAAAATTTGGAGAGTGTCTGAATCTCGAACGAAAGTGGGAAGTTTATTCCATAGTTGGGGGGCCATGTATGAGAACGCCTTTCCCCCTGCTGTGACTTTTTTATTTTAGGAACTAAAAGAAGTCCTGCACCCTGCGTACGAAGTAGACGTGCTGGATTATAAGACGCTAAGAGTTCACTTAGATAATGTGGGGCCAAGCCATGTAGAGCCTTATAAGTTATAAAAAGTATTTTGTAATCAATGCAGAATTTAACTGGTAACCAGTGCAGTGATGATAGAACAGGAGTGATATGATCAAATTTTCTAGTTCGAGTTAGCACCCAGGCAGCTGCATTTTGAACTAACTGAAGTTTATTTATAGATTTACTTGAGCATCCAGTAAGTAACAGTAATCCAACCTTGAGGTTATAAACGCATGAACAAGTTTCTCTGCATCATTAAAAGAGAGGATATTTCTAAGTTTAGCGATATTACATAATTGAAAAATAGCAATTCGAGTGATGCTGCTAATGTGCGCATCAAAGGAGAGATCTGAATCAAATGTGACCCCTAAGTTTTTTACAGACGGACTGAGCAATACTGGAGAGCCACCTAGATTTAGGATAGATGTAGCCAACCTGTCTCTCATAGCCTTGGGTCCCACTAATAGAACCTCAGTTTTATCTGAGTTAAGTAAGAGAAAATTAAATAACATCCAATCTTTTATTTCCTTTACACAGTCCTCAATTTTGTTGATTGTAAGGCTGTCATTAGGTTTGGCTGATATGTACAGCTGTGTATCATCTGCATAGCAGTGGAAACTAATGCCATGTTTACGAATAACTGAGTCTAGTGGCAGCATGTACAGAGAGAATAAAAGCGGGCCAAGCACTGACCCCTGAGGAACGCCATAACTCACTTTGAGAAGCTAGACCTTAGATGATTTATATGAACAACTGGTACTGGCGGTTAAGTAGTATTTAAACCAAGAAAGTGTTGATCCCGTAATACCTACAGTATTTTCTAGTTCTAGGCAAAAAGAGTCAATGAAAAGTTATTGACAAAAAAAAAAAAAACAGTCAATAAAGAGAACCAAGGTACACAAATGAGACAAAAATTTATACCTGGTCATTTATTTATTAAGGAAAATGATCCAATATTATATATTAGTGACTGGCAAAAGTATGTGAACCTCTAGGATTAGCAGTTAATTTGAAGGTGAAATTAGAGTCAAGTGGTTTCATTCAATGGGATGACAATCAGGTGTCAGGATACTTTATTTAAAGAACAGGGATCTATCAAAGTCTGCTCTTCACAACATGTTTGTGGAAGTGTATCATGGTACGAACAAATGAGATTTCTGAGGACCTCAGAAAAAGAGATGCTCATGCTCATCAGGCTGGAAAAGGTTACAAAACCATCTATAAAGAGTTTGGACTCCACCAACCCACAGTCAGACAGACTATGTACAAATGGAGGAAATTCAAGACCACTGTTACCCTCCCCAGGAGTGCTCAACAAAGATCACTCCAAGAGTAAGGCGTGTAATAGTTGGCGAGGTCACAAAGGAGCCCAGGGTAACTTCTAAGCAACTGAAGGCCTCTCTCACATTGGCTAATGTTAATGTTCAAGAGTCCACCATCAGAAGAACAATGAACAACAATGGTGTGCATGGCAGGGTTGCAAGGATAAAAGCCACTGCTCTCCAAAAAGATCATTGCTGCTCGCCTGCAGTTTGCTAAAGATCACGTGGACAAACCAGAAGGCTATTGGAAGAATGTTTTGTGGACAGATGAGACCAAAATGGAACTTTTTGGTTTAAGAAAAGTGTTATGTTTGGATTAAGGAAAACACTGCATTCCAGCATAAGAACCTTATCCCATCTGTGAAACATGGTGGTGGTGGTAGTATCATGGTTTGGGCCTGTTTTGCTGCATCTGGGCCAGGACGGCTTGCCATCACTGATGGAACAATGGATTCTGATTTATATCAGAAAATTCTAAAGGAAAACATCAGGACATCTGTCCATGAACTGAATCTCAAGAGAAGGTGGGTCATGCAGCAAGACAACGACCCTAAGCACACAAGTCGTTCTACCAAAGAATGGTTAAAGAAGAATAAAGTTAATGTTTTGGAATGGCCAAGTCAAAGTCCTGACCTTAATCCAATCAAAATGTTGTGGAAGGACCTGAAGTGAGCAGCTAATGTGAGGAAACCCACCAACATCCCAGAGCTGAAGCTGTTCTGTACAGAGGACTGGGCTAAAATTCCTCCAAGCCGGTGTGCAGGACTACCGTATTTTCCGGGCTATAAAGCGCACCGGGTTATAAGGCGCGATATCAGCGATCGGCTGCTAAAGGATTTATTTCCATACATAAAGCGCACCGGGTTATAAGGCGCATGAAATGAAACAAAACTCTTAAGTTCCCTCGGAAGCTCAGTTTGGTCTTTACCGGCCGCAGGGCGTCTTCTTGCTTCCTCCACCTCCATATCATTGATTCGTTAATGTTGAATTCTCTCACAGCTGCTTTATTTCCATGTTGTACAGCGTGACTGATAGCGTTGAGTATGAAATCCGCATCGAAAATTAATGAATGAATGCACATACCGTAATGCTGAAGCACAGATCGTATTACATTTACATATACAGCATTTAGCAGATGCCCTTATCCAGAGCGACTTACAATTGGTACAGTCTTACAATCCAAGCAATTGTGGGTTAAGGGTTTTGCTCAAGGACCCAACAATGGCAGCTTGGCAGAGGTGGGATTTGAACCCTGGACCTTCTGGTCATAGTCCAGTACCTTACCCGATAGCACCAGAGTTCCGCGATGCTGCGCCCTACGGTTGCCGTAAGCTTCGTAACTTACCAAGGCCGTGCTAAAACATTTTGACAGATTTATGAGCGCCGTGTACCATCTACAATCGGTTCTAGGTCAGAAAGCACAACCAGAATTAATTCATACATTAGACGCACCGCATTTAAAGGCGCACTGTCGATTTTTGAGAAAGTTAAAGGATTTTAAGTGCGCCTTATGGTCCGAAAAATACAGTAATCAACAGTTACAGGAATCGTTTAGTTGTATTTATTGCTGCACAGGGGGGTCACACCAGATACTGAAAGCAAAGGTTCACATACTTTTGCCACTCACTAATATGTAATATTGGATCATTTTCCTCAATAAATAAATGAGCAAGTATAATATTTTGTCTCAGTTGTGTAACTGGGTTCTCTTTATTTTCCTTTATGACTTGTGTGAAAATCTGATGATGTTTTAGGTCATTTTTATGCATAAATATAGAAAATTCTAAAGCATTCACAAACTTTCAAGCACCACTGTATGCATGTTAAATTCATAGTTACAGCCTGTCTAGTAGAAACCCTGTTCCCTCTGACTAACACTTCATGCTAGTGATGTGCGTGCGTGCATGCTTGTGCGCTCTCACACAGTGTTCTCCGTATATGTGTGTAGTAGTTTCTCTGTCTAACACTCCGTTCCTCCTAACCCCTGATTTCTCCTCTTTCTATCTCTCTGACCTGTTTTTCTTACCCATAACCACCTTCAGCCTCTTCATTCTGATGTTACTTCTTTATATTGTTTTTCTTCATGCCGCTTTCTGTTCTCAAGTCACATGTCATCACCCATTCCATTACTGTAGCAACCGCAGGGACCAGCCAGCCCACTAGCTGTTAACGCTAACAAGATGAGAACTGCTACTAAGGTGAGAGATCACTGCCTCTTTTTATATTCATATATAAAAACAGGACTCTTGTTGACCTAAGAGGATTTCCTCACTATTGTTTTTGTGGTTTTTATTATTTCAACATGGGCATTTACCTGTAGACGTAGAGGTACGCATCATTTAATGATCACATTATGTTCTGTCAAACAGGACGTTGAGCAAAATGGACAAGACGTTGCCGTGGTTATGTTGTACTGTAAATATAAAGGGTGTATTCAGAAGAAAAAGAGACACTGCATGAACACACAGCTGTTGTACACGTGCTAATCTCTTTTATGAGTTATGGAAATTCACAATAATTGTAGAAAATACAGTGATGTACTAATATGACCCTGTTTAGGGGAAAGCCATAACACTTAAGAGGATTGTAGGATGGACCTGATTTGTTTGACGGAAGCCAAAGATGCATTGTGAGACAGTATTATGAACAACAACTCGACGAGTGAATGTGGGCCAGTTTATATACTTATAGGTTAGAGAGAATATACAGGTATTAGGAGAACAAACAATTCGTACTACTTGCAATAGGACAGGTACATACACTTACGAACTCCATTTAGAGCTTTTTACAAATAAGTAGCGGAAAGTTGTACACAGACTTACTCAAAAAAGTCTCTAAACACATCGACCAAGTTCTCTAGTCCAGAATATGAGCTAACGAGCAAGCGAGTACGTAACTGGTAAGGCAGTGAACTTTTGAGAGAATGACAGCTCAGCTCTTTAACTCCCACCTCTGCTCATGGGTCCACAGTGTTGATAGTCCGTTGAGGTGACCACCTGTTTTCGTAGTGAGGAAATCAGTGATGAGGGGAGAGCTGAAGAAGCAAAACACGTTGCTCTAGAGTGCAACACTACAATAGTAATGTGCTGCCAGTACATAAATAAGCAATTAACATAGGATTCTGTTAATTATTAAGTAAAATATGATAATTTGAGATCAGTACAGTACTGTATACTCTTTAACATCATACATTGGGCAGTGCTGTGCTGTGTCTGCCAATTGATTCAATGGTCACCACATGGATTTAACTAAGTAAATAGTTAAAGAGCCTCCCATCGGATAATTACTGCATTGGGGATGATGTTTCAGCTGGCAACAAGTTATTGAACCCTAACTGATGCAGCGAATAGCTTCTCATTTGTTAAACAGCCATGTCGAAAGACGCATCCTGTGGTCGTGGAAAAGATGTTCATCTGTTTCAGAAGGGTCAGATTGTGGTGGCCAATCCATGTGTGAAAATGATGCCTCATGCTCCCTGAACCACTCTTTCACAGAGTCCAGACCTGAACCCCATTGAGAATCTTTGGGATGTGCTGGAGAAGATTTTGCGCAGTAGTCCATATGTCCCATTGTCAATACAAGATCTTGGGAAAAAATGTATGCAACTCTGGACAGAACTGCTTCTGCAATGTCACAACATTTATTTCTGTCCAGAGGTCTGTACTCTGTGGTGGCCAATCCATGTGTGAAAATGATGCTTCATGGTGCCTGAACCATTTTTGACCCTTCTGAAAGGGTGTCTGTTATTCTACTCCCAACAAATTGGATTCAGCTGAATCATTAACATGCTTTAGGATGGTGTGTGGAAAATTGGAAAAAGTAAATTATTACAACAACCTTCATGCTACAGGAGATATTACATGAACACTGATTAAGGCTGACTTGGACCATAGCCAAATAAAACCCTAACAAACTCTACTACACTCATACCAACATGGACTAACCTGCTATTTTGTTGTATTATAGTATGAAGGTTATCTAGTTTGCTACTCTTCCTGTTATCTCAGGTCTCTTTCTGTCTTAGCTAGGTAATTTAATTTTGCAAAGTGACCTTAATCAATGGTGGTCTCACACACATACTTGTGTTAAATTTGACATGATGTATTACAAGCTTAAGGTGACTTACTGGTGGTACTCTATGTCACTTACATTCTGAACAACGGCCAATAAGTTTTGTTACTTCTTCAGTGAGTTGAGTTCACGCACTGTAGAAAACTTGAGATGGCTTAAAATAATGTTGTTTTGTATTGTGGTTTTGTGTTGATTCATTTCCAGGAGGACGGTAATGAAAGTCACAGTACTCAAAGCAATCATGAGAGTTCTGCTCCAGGCCAGTCAATGGAGCACCAGAGCAATAGAGACCTGGCTGAACTCGAAGCCTTACTCAGTGACTGTGGAGCTGAATCCGTTTCTCAGCTCAGGTAAAACAATCATATCTGTACTGTAGACTTTCAGGTTCAAATTTATTAATACAGCCTCTCCCCAATTTACAATGGGGTTATGTTCTGATTAACCCATAGTAAAGTGAGTGTTAAAACGAAGACTTGTGTGTATATATACTGTATATATTGTACAGGGGTTGGACAATGAAACTGAAACACCTGTCAAATCTTAGACCACAATAATTTATTAGTATGGTGTAGGGCCTCCTTTTGCGGCCAATACAGCGTCAATTCGTCTTGGAAATGACATATACAAGTCCTGCACAGTGGTCAGAGGGATTTTAAGCCATTCTTCTTGTAGGATAGTGGCCAGGTCACTAACGTGATGCTGGTGGAGGAAAACGTTTCCTGATTCGCTTCTCCAAAACACCCCAAAGTGGCTCAATAATATTTACTATTTTCTAATAAACTGGTGACTGTGCAGGCCATGGGAGATGTTCAACTTCACTTTCATGTTCATCAAACCATCTGAACTCTGGTATGTCATGCATAATGTTGTGTGCATTGCAATATTTTGAGTAAAACTGTGCTCTTACCCTGCTAATTGAACCTTCACACTCTGCTCTTACTGGTGCAATGTGCAATTAATGAAGATTGGCCACCAGACTGGTCCAATTTAGCCATGAAACCTCCCACACTAAAATGACAGGTGTTTCAGTTTCATTGTCTAACCCCTGTAGCTAGCCTACCTTAAACATGCTTAAAATACTTACATTTTACATTTACAGCATTTAGCAGACGCCCTTATCCAGAGCGACTTACAATTGATACAGTCTTACAATTCAAGCAATTGTGGGTTAAGGGTCTTGCTCAAGGAGCCAACAGCTTGGCAGAGGTGGGATTTGAACCCTGGACCTTCTGTGCCAGAGTGCAGAACTGTAACCACTAGGCTATCACAGTCACATTCGTATTGTAAACCGATCCATCATCCGTGGAGCGTCTGTATAGCGATTTTATAATATACCATTGTTTAAAAGTGACTTTACACAATTCTCCAGCTAGAGCCCCTAATGACATATTGCTATAAAAAGGTGAACATGGAAAGTTAAAACTTCCTAAATATCAACAGGAGGAAAACTTGTAAAGACTAAGACTGAAATGAGGATCCATTCTGTTTGGGTAGTCCCATGTACACTGCCTGGCCAAAAAAAAAAAAAAAGGGTCACTACCTGGATTTAACTAAGCAAATAGGTAAGAGCCTCCCATCGGTGAATTACTGCGTTGGTGATTGTTTCAGCTGGCAGCAAGTTGTTTAACCCTAACTGATGCAGTGAGTAGCTTCTCATTTGTTAAACAACCATGTCGAAAGACTCATCCTGAATGATCATGATCGGCGATCACTTATGTTTGGTGAAATCAAATTGTAGAAAAACGACAGTAGAACTCAGGGATATGTTTAATAGTGAAAGTAAGAGCATATCCACATGCACGGTGCAAAGGGAGCTCAAGGAATTGGGATTGGGATTTCACACCTATGTAGCCTTAAGAAAACCACTTGTTAGTGAGGCTAACCAGCCAAAATAGCTTTAGTTTGTTAGGAAGCATAAAGACTGGACTCTGGAGCAATGGAAGAAGGTCATGTGGTCTGATGAGTCCAGATTTACCCTGTTCCAGAGTAATGGGTTCATCAGGGTAAGAAGAGAGGCGGCTGAAGTGATGCACCCATCATGCCTAGTGCCTACCGTACAAGCCTGTGGGGGCAGTGCTATGATCTGGGTCACTGCAGTTGCTCAGGTCTAGGTTCAGCAACAATATGTGCCCAAAGAATAACGTCAGCTGATTCCATCAATGGATTTTTTTCTTCCCTGATGGCATGGGCATATTCCAAGATGACAATCCCAGGATTCATCCGGCTCAAATTGTGAAAGAGTGGTTCAGGGAGCATGGGACATCATTTCCACACATGGATTGGCCACCACAGAGTCCAGACCTGAACCCCATTGAGAATCTTTGGGATGTGCTGGAGAAGATTTTGCACAGTGGTCCAAATCTTCCATCATCAATACAAGATCTTAGGGAAATTAATGAAACTAAATGTTTGAACATTGCAGAAGCTTGTAGATATGATGCTGCAGCGAATGCATGCCATAATCAAAGCTAGAGGCGGTCCAACTAAATATTAGTGTGTGTGACCTTTTTTTTCTGGCCAGGCAGTGTATTTCGAAACGAAGATAACGAAGAATAAAAATAAGTTAATTAAATTCTTAAACATGAGCTGAATGAACTGGGAGTGACTGAAGTAACACCTATGTATTTTAACCCTCTCTGTTACAGGGAGCAGGTAACAAAATGGCGCTTGGAAACTGCAAAGCTCTGTGGGCTCTCGAAGGAAGAATACACTACAGAGTACAAAGAGACCGATAGTTCATGTGAGAGTGATGGTCATGCTGACCTGCGCCAGACTGTACAAATACTTCGAACAGAGTCTCGGAAAAACCGCAAGATCATTCGATTGTCGAAGAAACAGTTGCAGAGGAACATAACCGCTGACGGCGGGCCCGAGTCTGACCCAGAATTGAATGAAAGCGTGGCTCACAAAATGGATCGTCTAAAGGAGGAGCAGGAGAGCATGCAGAGACATGTCCACCGGCCAGAGGACAAACTAAATAAGAAACAACAAGGAGAGATAGATGAGAGTGGAGAACAAGCAGCAGAGACTGAAAGAAAAGCTAAAGGGAGACAAGAGCAGTCCAGCAAGCAGGACAGAAGCCTGAAGCATCAGACAACAAGACATGCGGTAAGTCTTAAGCCTTCTTTTAGGCTCTCTGTTATTTGTGTAAGCATTACAGTAAACGGTGCTTAGTGGTGCAACAGTGACCCGGGTTCAAGGCGAGACGGGGCCTTCTGGCCAGTATGGGCTTCACTCAGACTCAGTTGGCCTTGTTTGAGAGAAGGGAGGTGGGCTTTGAGATGGGGATGGGGCAGGGTTGAACAACGATTGCCCAAATGTAGAAAGTTAAAGTAGAAAGAGCAGTCGAGGAAGATGACTTGCCTGGTTGGGCAAGTCCATGTGGGGATTTACATTTACATTTACAGCATTTAGCAGATGCCCTTATCCAGAGCGACTTACAATTCAGTCTTACAATCCAAGGGTTAAGGGCCTTGCTCAAGGACCCAACAGTGACAGCTTTGGCAGAGGTGGGATTTGAACCCTGTACCTTTTGGTCCATAGTCCAGTACCTTACCCGCTAGGCTACCACAGTCCCACATTGCACATTGTGTTAACAGAACAATGTAACTGAGACCGAAGTCAGTATCTTAAATATTTAACCCCTCGTCATGGTCTTATCCATTCATGTTTCCAGTTAAAACAATATAAACGCAATATAAAAGCAATAGAACACGAGGGGGAGTATGTTATTACAAATAACATCATGGCTGTGGCGATCTACAACCAAATCACAGCCATGATGTTATTTGCAATAACACCCTCCCTCTAGTGTTCTGTTGCTTAAGTATATTGTGAGAATGTACATGTAATTTTGGAATAAATAACTAGGGATGCAACGATTTTGAATTTCTTGGGCAGATACAATAACCGATTATTCGTAAGTTTTTGTGGCTGAAACCGATATTAAAACCGATAATTTAACCTTTCTGTGTTTACAAGAAGTTCACATTAAAATCTCTCTATGAACTGCTGTTAAAAACTGGATCAGTAATTAATTTTACATAGCCATAATACAGATAAAACAGACATGACATTTAGTGTTAATATAAGTAGCCGAAAAATGGTTTCATTCCATTTTTTCTAACCTTTCTTTAAAAAGGTGAGAGTCGTTTTTTTTTTTTTTTAATACTGCATTGGTACAGGCAGCAACAAGTACACGGAAGTGTATAAGAAAGCTTATGACTGAGAAACCCCAAGAAAGAACATCACCGCATACATCATTATACACTCAGCAACGTCAGATGTTTTGCTTGATGAATAACAGGCAAAAGAAAACCTGAGAAATAGTCATACAGTGGGGCAAAAAAGTATTTAGTCAGCCAACCACTGATTGTGCAAGTTCTCCTACTTAGAAAGGTGAGAGAGGTCTGTAATTTTCATCATAGGTACACTTCAACTATGAGAGACAAAATGAGGAAAATAAATCCAGGAAATCACATTGTAGGATTTTTAAAGAATTTAATTGTAAATTATGGTGGAAAATAAGTATTTGGTCAATAACAAACGTTCAACTCAATACTTTGTAACATAACCTTTGTTGGCAATGACAGAGGTCAAACGTTTCCTGTAAGTCTTCAACAGGTTTACACACACTGTAGCTGGTATTTTGGCCCATTCCTCCATGCAGATCTCCTCTAGATCAGTGCTGTTTTGGGGCAACACGGACTTACAAAGTATTGAGTTGAACTTTTGTTACTGACCAAATGCTTATTTTCCACCATAATTTACAATTAAATTCCTTTAAAATGTGATTTCCTGGATTTTTTTTTCTCATTTTTGTGTCTCATAAAATTACAGACACCTCTCATCTTTCTAAGTTGGAGAACTTGCACAATCAGTGGCTGACTAAATGCTGTATATAGATATATAATAAATATCAGTTTTAATATTTTTAATAATAATTTTTAATATCAGACCAATGATGGATACCTGAAACAATCCATATATATCGGCGGCCGATATGTCATGCATCACTATAAGTAACCTTAACTACATGTATTTGGATAACCCTTTAAAACACAAAGATTTGTTCGGAACAGTAGAAATTTGGTTTGGGGTAGTGAATGGTCCAGTTGCTTGCCTGACTGGGCAAATTGGGGTAAAAATGTTAACGTTGAACCTGTCGGGGATTTGTGATGGACTGGCTGCTTTAGGGTACATGCCCACCAGCATCCTATGAATTCGGGGTTAGAACTCCTCACAACCCTGATCAGAATTAGCAGGGTTAGACAATTTTCAATGGAAAGCAATTTTCACATTCAATTTGTGTTGCTCCGCAGGCATATGGGAAATCACGGTTGCCAGTTGCATTGCGGGCTACAAAGAAAAGGGACAGACGAGATCTGACTGATCATAATACAGACAAATCTACCGACCACTGCAGTGCAACCGATCGTGAGCAGGGCAACAATGGAATGAAACTTCAGAGCTCTCTTAGTAGCAGCTCAGAAGTTGTTCAGGAATTTGAGGCCAGACAGAATGCTCACAGTGAAACGAAGCAAAACTCTGATGCCAAGCCAATTCCAGATGCAACATCTGACTTTTCACAGTCAGAACTTCTGACACAGCTGGAGCTACTGAACCAGGAGTGCCACGAGAAGGAGGAGCTCATTGGCCGCCTTCAGCTTGAGCTGCAGGAACTGGAAGGGCTACAAGCAGATCTTCACGAGAAGGACAGACTGAACCAGCAGTACCTGGAAGCCTTGCAGGCTGCTGAGTCCACCATTGCATACCTTACAGCTTGCAGCCTGGATTCTGAAAGAGGTTTGGGACAGTCTGGGTCCGAGTCATCACTCCAGCGACAGTGTGCTGAGCTTCAGAGAGTAGTGCAGGAAAAAGAGCAACTAAACGCTCAACTGCTGGAGGTTTTAGATACGGCCGAGGCTGCCATAGCGTTGGTGACCAAGGCTGATCAACCAGAATACACTGGCCCGAGTCACCCACAGAATTTGGGTGAGCGACTTGAGTGCCTGCTCAGTCAGGCCATGGCTTTGCAGGAGCACAAAAAGGCTCACAGCAGCACAGCAGAAGGGTTGAATTACCCGGAACGTTCAGCCTTGGAATCTGACTTGCAGGAGTCCCCCTCTAGTCAGCGCAGGCTTAATGCGGAGCTGCAGGAAAAGCTCAGAGCTGCAGATGACACCATTGCTGACTTGCTCAAAAACAACAGCACCTCCAAAGGAATGGAGGGAATTAGCAGAACGAGGGACGAGGAGTTGCAAGCAGAGGGACAACACAGCATAGTTGCCTGTCTGTCTGAGTGCGTTTTAGCTGCGGAACAAGCAGTAGAGTCTCTCGTCGATTCGTCTTCCAGACCTGATCCTATCCAGCATGGATCTGAAATCCCAAATAACAAGGAGCTGCAGCAAATCTTGGATAGGCTTCACAAAGCCCTCGTAGAGAGAGACAGATTTGGGGATGCTGCCAGTCCAGACATGGGTCAAAGCACTATTGTGGGACCTTTCCAACACAAATTAGTACAACATACCTTGCAGCTCTCAGATGCCGGCCAGCAGAAGACAAGTACCCCGATTTCTCAAGGCCAACAGAAAACAGAACAGCAGATTGTGTCGGAAACGTGGGATGCCGAGCAGGCTGGACCTACACAACTGAAACTCCACAAGAACCTAATAGTGCTTGCCAGGATCCTCAAACAGCGTGCTCAGAAAGTTCAAGAGCTGGAAAAAGTGCTCAGGGATGAACATTTCAGAGGTTTTGGAGGAAGGGATGAAGCTAAACCTGAGGAAGTCGGCCAGTTGGAGAGCTTGCGAAAGGCTCTTAAGGAGAAACAGAAGGTGTGTCTGAAACTAGAGGAGAAACTGGCTACTGCTCAGTCAATAATTGAGCTGCAGAACTCCTCCAAGAGAGAAAGACACACAGACCTAAACAAAGGTGAGTTGAATGTGAATAAAAATATATATACAGTGTTCCGTACGTTTTCTTTGACTTGTCATCACAACTAATGGTGGTGGTTAATAATAAGGATAATAACCTTATTGGACCATGGACATATATGTGAATGGATATAATGTGGCACATACCTGTATTATTAAAACAGTCTGCATTGTCGGTTTATTGTATGGTTTCAAAACAAGGAATTGTGTATCATGAAAAATTTGTGTTCTTCTATGATCTGACTACAAAGGCTGCACTATTGGTAGCGAACTATTAGATGTACTTTGTCACATTTGCCTTATGATTCTTAACTGAGTGGCCACAGGCATTTGAAAAGCACTCCAGATGAAAATGTGAACTGGATCACTCACTAGTCGTTGCTTCTTTCATCCATACTCGTGCTCTCTAGCATCCCCTGGTGAACGGGATGATAAGGGCATTCAGGTGGATGCACAGGACCTCGGCTACGAGACAAGTGGACGGAGTGAGACAGAGGTTGACAGGGAGGAAGGCAGTAGTACAGGTAGACGTAAGAGAATTTGCAAATTTCTCTCACTCTTTGGGTATCTACCACATCCAGCACAGACTAAGGCAAAAACTGTTGGTCCTTGTTCCTCTTTCTCTTTATTCCTCACGTTAAAATTAGTGATGCACCAAAATACACATGCTTGGCCCAAACGGAATTAAACACACTGAGCCAAAAAGCAAATTAATTTTTTATTTATTACATCTGCACGGGAAAAATCAGTATTCAAAACTCAGAATACGCTTTCTGCTGAATGTGTATTTGTGAATTAATGGATTCGCAAAATTGTAAACCGATCCGTTGTAAAACTGGGACTAGCTGTATAGTGTTGGAAACCAGGAGCCATTTTGATTACTTTTTATACACTGCCTGGCCAAAAGAAGGTCACACACTCTAACATTTCGTTGGACCGCCTTTAGCTTTGATTATGGCACGCATTTGCTGAGGCATCGTTTCCACAAGCTTCTGCAATGTCCCAACATTTATTTCTGTCTAGCATTCATTTTTCCACAAGATCTTTGCATGTTGATGGCAGATTTGGACCACTGCACAAAGTCTTCTCCAGCACATCCCAAAGATTCTCAGTGGGCTTCAGCTCTGGACTCTGGTGGCCAATCCATGTGGGAAAATGATGTCTCATGCTCCCTGAACCACTCTTTCACAATCTGACCCTTCTGAAACAGATGAACATCTTTTCCACGACCACAGGATGTGTCTTTCGACATGGTTGTTTAACAAATGAGAAGCTACTCACTGCATCAGTTATGGTTCAATAACTTGTTTCTAGCTGAACCATAATCACCAAGCATTATCCAATGGGAGGCTCTTTTTTAACTGTTTAACTCTTTGCTTAGTTAAATCCAGGTGGTGACCTTTGTTTTGGCTGGGCAATGTGTCTTTATTACATTATTACATTGTTAAAAGTATTTCCAGCATTCCGGATTCCATCCCAGACATTTCTTACTCTCTCACACAGCTCCAACCTGGCCCTGCACCACCAATCAAACACCACCCATATTGATTCCAGTCATCTGTCTTGCATTTCCTTAATTGCGTCCTCTGCTACTTAAATCTCTTGTCCGACTTGGTGGAAGTCACTCGATTTCTTTATGCACTGAGTTAAAGACTTTTTGCTCTCTGGTCCAGCCTAACATTTAGCCTGTTTTCATTTTTTAAAATTAGCACTGTGATTTTTGGTGGGCAAAATTTCGGTGCATCTCTAGTTAACATCCCTATGCTGTCCAGAGTTCCTGCATGTTCAAAGAGCATCTCCACATCCAGTAACTGCATGCAGCAGAAATGAGGAGAAATAAGCAAAAGGTTTCTGATTCTAATTAATGCATGGTTAACATGGAGAGCAGGGATTTTTTTTTTTGTGATTGGTGAAAGCATGGTGAAGGAATGATGGAAAGCATCTTGAAATGCTGTTCAAATATTTCTAATTATTGATATTCCATTGCAATAAATGAAAAGGTCTAATTTGCACCTCTTTGCATGATTCTTTTTGAAGCATCTCTAACGCTGTTCAGTCTTTTTCCAGCTTGTCCAAATACTTTGGATCTTTTTCTTCTGTCATGTATTCATTAGGGGTGTAGCGATACACTTTTCATACAGTTCGTTTTGATTGACGATAGCGAGTTCCTGATTCGATTTTCTTACGATTGCCGATTTTACATTTGATAAAAGACATTGCCTTTTGTTTCTGATGTGTAAATAATGCAAAACAATGCTTTAAATGTTTTTCAACAACTTTGTTTCCTGCAATTAAACGAAATGACTAGAAAGAGGTTTAAAATTATACCGCATCTTTCATAACCGAGTGAAAACATTCATTTTTAAAATTCTGACCAGTTCAAAATAATGTATAAAAAAAGAAACAAAAATAATCTTTAGAATTAAATAATGATTATTTTAAATAATGCTACTGCAACAACTTTTACTATTGTTACAGTTTCACCAAATTTAAATAACTAAGTGTTATCTTAAATTAATATCAAAGAAAATAATCCGGCTCAGTTTTTAAACATCCTCAATCTCACATATCTCCAGTGTCCACTGCAGAACTGAAGATATGCTGTATATGGCGTATGATTGGGCCATGCAGTTTTTTGAACACCAGTGGTTCAAAAGTGCATTAGATGACATTATACACGGAACGTTTGTGGTGTTTTTTTTTTGTTTTGTTGTTTTCTTTTTTTTTTTTTTTTTTGTGGTTTTTTTTTTGGGGGGGCATTGCGATGCATGGTGACACAGTGAATCGTTACACCCCTAGTATTCAGGGTTCTGATTTTCAGATATCTTAACATATACTTGTTGTGTGTCCCAGATGTCGATGGTATCGTGCATTTAAAACCCCCCCTCTCTGGATTCTCCTCTGCTGAAAATCTGAACTCGACACCATCCACCCCGTCCTACCCCAGCTCCCCCGTCCTCAGTTCTCCACAACCCAGTAAACCCAGTGCTGACTCCAGCTCTGACGCTACCCACCAGCTTCAGCAACTCCAGTTACAGGTGGAAGATCAACGCAAGGTCATTGCGCACCTTCAGCGACTGTTGCGTAAGAAATCTCTATCTGCTGACGTTCTGAGCGTGATCTCAGACCCTGCAAGCAGAGAGGAAGAGGAGAACAGTGTGACGTTGAAAGCTCAGATTGCTCAGCTCACCATTGATCTGGAGAGAGAGCGAGCAGACAACAGAAGCAGCCAGTCAGGTTCTCCGTCCAAGTAAGATGAGGAAAACCGCTCCTCCTCTTCATTTACAGTACAGAGTATAGGACTAAGTCTGTGTATTTACATTAGTGATGCACGATATATCGGCGGCCAATTATATTATTTGCTGATATGGATTTTTTTTTCAGTTATTGCCATCGGTCCGATATTAGAATTTCATCCAATATTATAATCGATATTTATTATATATTTAGATATGAATATTTCTTTGTATTTGTTCTTGGCTGTTACTCATTAAGAAAAATATCTGATGTTCCTGGCTATATAGTTATGTATGCAGTTATATTCTTTCTTCAATCATAAGCTTTCTTATACACTTACTTGTTCTTGTTGCTGCCTGTACCAATTCAAGGCTAAAAATTAATACTCTTACCTTTTTAAAGTAAGGTTAGAAAATAAAATGGAATGAAACCTTTGAGTGAACTGCACCTTATGTTTACAGTAATCGTCAAGTCTGATTTAAGTGTGTTGTTGCTCATTATTATTTTATTTTTTTCCTAAAATGAATTACTGCCCCAGTTTTTAACAACAGTTCATGTATGGATTATAAAACGAACGTTTTTTGAATGCAGAAAGGTTAAATTATCGGTTTTTAACATCTGTATCGGCCACAATAATGTGCTAGACATCGGTTATCGTATCGGCCCAAGAAATTCAATATCGGTGCATCCCTAATTTACAGTGGTGCTTGAAAGTTTGTAAACCCTTTAGAATCTCTGTATTCCTGCGTACATATGACCTAAACATCACTTTCTCACATGTCCTAAAAGTAGATACCAGAGAACCCAGTTAAGACAAACACATTATTCTTTGCCATTTATTTATTGAGGGAAATGATCCTGACC
This sequence comes from Ancistrus triradiatus, assembly GCA_025084515.1. Lineage (NCBI taxonomy): Eukaryota > Metazoa > Chordata > Actinopteri > Siluriformes > Loricariidae > Ancistrus > Ancistrus triradiatus. The sequence continues at coordinate 19,275 of JAJAGP010004304.1, read as the reverse complement.
TTAATCCAATAGAAATGTTGTGGAAGCAGTTCATGTGAGGAAATCCTCCAACATGCCAGAGTTGACTCTGTTCTAAAATTCCTCTAATCCTATGTGCAGGACCTATTAACAGTTACTGGAAATGTTTAGTTGCGGTTTTTGCTGTACAACAGGGTCACACTAGACACTAAAAGCAAAAGTTCATATACTTTTGCCATTCACAGTTATGTAGTATTATGCATGGTATTTGGGCTCATTTGTTTAATTGGTTTTTTTTTTTTTCTACTTGATCTAATTTGCTCCAAAGTCTGGTGATGTTTCAGGTTGTATTTCATATGCATTCTAAAGGGTCCATAAACTTTCAAACACCACTGTATATGCCGGTGGATTATTTGTTTTGCATAAGTGTTTGTAGATAAACTGAATTCGTCGTTACATTCTTAAAATCCACTCTTACATATTGTTACGTAATATCTTACACTTTCTCTGCAGGATCGAGTCTCTGGTTCAGTCTCAGGCGCGAGAGCTGTGCGAGTTGCGAGAGCAGATTCGGGTCTCTTGCAGGCTCGGAGCTGAACAACGCAAGCAGTTGCTAGAGCTACGGGGGGCGCTAGAGGACCTGATACAACCTAAGGATGGACACAGTGCCCTGGGTACTACCATCCGAAAACACCTAGACCAGAGTCTCAGCCTGCTGGACAAACTGGAGCAAGGTGACGATACAGTCTTAGGCAAAGGACGTGTTTTGTTGATTTTCTAAATGAAAAGAACCTTACACATGATTAGAATATTACAATTTAAATTTCAGGTTAATCAGAACGTCAGTGACTCAGTTCTAATCATTGTACTACTAAATAACAAGTATCTTCTGAGAAACATAGAAATGTTTATTGATATATGTTTATTAATGATTATTAACACAGTAACCGGTCTCTGTAGTAGACTCAGTCATTTGGTCCCTATATGTGTGCATGCATTCAATCCACACGCGACTCTGGTGGCCTAGCGGTTAAGATACTGGACTATGGACCAAAAGGTCCAGGGTTCAAATCCCACCTCTGCCAAGCTGCCATTGTTGGGTCCTTGAGCAAGACCCTTAACCCACAATTGCTTAGATTGTAAGATTATCAATTGTAAGTTGCTCTGGATAAGGGCATCTGCTAAATGCTGTAAATGTACTCATTAGATAGTCTACTGATCACCTTAATGCTTTAAAGCACAATAAGACATGCTCTCATTTGCCATCATGTTCTGTTATCCAGGAGATGCTGATGTAGAAAAGGATGAGGGAGCAGGGCTAGAGCTGGCTCAGAGGTGAGTATCTCATCCTATAGGCATATAAAGTCTGCTAAAGAGTTAGTGTTGTTAAAATGACTAAATAAGAATTATGATACAAAATTAAGGTGCAGTGTATCCCAACACAAAAACGACTTGTTAAAATAAATGTTTGTTTAAAATAATAGTTTACTGGCATCCCTAAGAAAGTTGTAACTAAATCATGTTCCAGTTTCTAATTTACTTTTTTGTAAGAAGCTAAAAATGAGGTTTTGCAGACCAAATTCATCAATATCAAAGCTAAATGGTTAAAAAACAAACAAACAAACACTCAAGATAGATTTTGGTTGTACTGAAAATAACCTGTAGCCACTGTAGGAAAATTAACTTAAATGTCCATAACTGTAATTAACATTTGACTGCTAGTGTTACCAAAAGCTTCCTTATTTTATGTTAGTTTTTCATTAGCATGTTGGTCTATTTCCGTTTCAGCTCGTTTGCTACACAGAGTTCTTTTCACATTTCCTTCTAACAATATAGTATTATAATACAGTGGTACCTCGGTTCTTGACCACCTCGGAAAAATTTGACTAGAAAAATTTGCTTGGTACTCGACATACTTGCTTAAAATCGTATGAGTCGGGCCACGTGACACGTTTCAGCTGAAACTCTATTCATGATTCACGATTCAGTAGTCAGTGATCCAGATTCAAAATAGCTCTTGTTCAGTGAAGATGTCTGCAGTGTTAATTGTGTTTTATTTTATTTTTACATCTACAGTACTCTATTCTTAGTGCAAATAAGTCCCTAATGGGTCCTGAAATGGTTAGTAATGACAACCAACGAAAGCAAAATCAGAACTGAATCCTCTTGGCTTTCAGGCTGAGCAGTTAGCATTAGCAGCTAGCGCCCTGAGTTCATCAGTAGAGTAAGTGTTTTGCTTTTACTTTTCACTTTCTCACTAAATCTATCTATTGCTCACTAAATTACATGAGATTTTTGAGCACTTTATTATAAAATAAGTTTTGTGTTAATGATTTTGGCCAACTGTAGGTTAATGTGTGTTAATGTGTAATAGGCTCTGTTATGATACAGTATAGACGATATTAAACTCATCAGTTTGTAATGCATTTAACTTATGATGGATTTGTTGAACATATCCCCATCATAAATCAGGGAGCACCTGTACAATACAACTCCATTAATGCATATAATGCCTTGTACAGTGTGTATTTTCTGGGGTCTGGAACAAATGATGGCTAGTGAGTTGCTGCAGTGCCACTCTCTTCATGAATACATGTGCTTAAAATAAAGGGTTAGAGTTCTCTCATACCTTCACTGTAAGATTAAGCTAACTAATTATTTACAATTTTAACCCATGCTCAGTCCCATCTTTTTGGACATTTTATACCTTTAGACTGCAAAACTGCCTGAAGTGAAATGTATTTTTATGCATTATTCACCTGCATTGTTCACATAAAGGGGGTCCTGGGAAAAGTGATATAGGCCATGCAATTGTTGTAATGAAAAGTCATAGATTTTCACAGAGAAAGCACATTTGTCCCTCATAACTAACTTTTTACTTTAACAATTTTAATTTAATCAAGCGTTTTACAGTACGAGTCAAGATTTTACTTACTTTAAAATAAGCAAGCTTTAACGTAAACCAGAGTTTAGGGTTTGATTACAGTATGAAGTATAGTAAAGGTATTAAGCATTCAGTGCCACAGCAGTAATAAAATGTTTATGTTTAAAAAAGCCAGTGCATGCTGCTTATTGAAGCATGTTGATTCACCGTCACTGTGCCAGGGAGTGTGTGTGGCTGCTGGAGGAGCTGCACTGGCTACATGTTCAACTTGAAAATGACAGAGAGCAGCAGCATGTGCAAATCAGCTATCTGTGCAGGCAGAACCAGAACCTGGCACAAACTTCACAACAGCACATGCGTCTGTGAGTGAGGCTTCACTGAGTGTGACCTCAAGTGTAGTGTGTGTAAAGTGTGTGTGTGTGTGTGTGTGTGTGTGTGTGTGTGTGTGTGTGTGTGCTCAGCTCACTGTCCCTTCTCTTAAAATAGTAGCCTATATCTGTTTTGTTTGGATTACAAAGTGATGGTAAGTACATTTGATATTAAATTCAGTGAACTTTTGCTTTCTGCAAGCAAAGGTTGTCTTGTATTTCCCTCATGGTGTGCTCAAATTTACTTAAGCTTAACCCTTAGAGGTCTGAGGCTATGTTTGTTTTTTTGTATCCTTATGATTTGGCTACACTTATTATAGTTAAACTTAAACACAGTATAAACAAATCGTTTAGGGTTAGGGTTGCTTTTTTGTGCTTAAAGCCACAAACACACACACACACACACACACAATATTTTTTTTAGGGTTTAAAACATAATAGAATGGCTAAACAAATGTATGAAATCAAGTTATATACAATCATGTACAAGTTACTGCACCCTAACTCTCCTGGGACTCTGCTGCCTGTGTGCATTGTTTTTAATCCATGGTAAATCTAGGTTTTATATTTTTTGTCCATAAAAATGGGTTTGATTTTCCTGTACCATGTTAATCAAAATCAAACTAGATTATTATCTTGTATACACTCACTTTCTTAGGTATGTGTTCTATTTTGATTACCGTATTTGTCGGACCATAAAGCGTACCGGATTATAAGACACAATATCAACGATCGGGCTGCTAACGGGTATATTTTCATACATAAAGCGCACCGGGTTTATAAGACGCATGAATGAAACAAAACTCTTAAGTTCCCTCGGAAACTCAGTTTTTGGTCTTTACCTGGCGCAGGGCGTCTTCTTGCTTCCTCCACTACCAGTACAATTGATTCGTTAAGTGTGAATATCTCTCGCAGCTGCTCTATGTCCATGTTGTACTGATAGCGTTGAGTTTGAAATCCGCTTCGAAAATGAATGAATGAATGAATGCACGTACCCTAATGCTGAAGCACATACCGTATTACTCCGCTATGTTTCCTGACTACGGTGGCGTAAGCTTCGTAACCTACCAAGACCGTGCTAAAACATTTTGACAGATATTTATGAGCGCCGTGTACCATCTACAATCGGTTCTAGGTCAGAAGGCTCAGCCAGAATAAATTCATACATTAGACGCACCGCATTTAAAGGCGCACTGTCGATTTTTGAGAAAATTAAAGGATTTTAAGTGCGTCTTATGGTCCGAAAAATATGGTATATGTAGTTATTAGGCTTGCTGAGTTGGGGCTGTAAAGCTGCTTTTAGGCAATGGTAAAAATCGCTCTAGAAATTAATTTGAATTTATTTGCGACACCGTCTGAAAAAAGACGCAGCTTAAACCAGCTGTGATTGGCAACCTTTAAGGGTTTAGCTGAGCTGACTATTTTGTCTGTATGCTCATTGCATGTTTTCTTTCTGTTAGTGACTTTCTAGATCTAACTGTTCTAGCTTGAGCGTCTTTCTCAGTTTTTTTAGTTCTCACTTGATTATAGTATTTGCTCATTGGTACAGACTTGGTAGTTCTCTCTGAATAAACCATTGTGTTTACAATTGTCCTGTCCGTTTAGTGAGTTTTAACTTGTTAGAATGTGTGTGTGTGTGCCTCAGGCTGACTGCAGAGCTCCGGGAGAAGGACAAGCTCATTCAGCAGCTGAGGGATCAGTTGCATGGCCGTGCTTGTAGAATGCATCGGGATTCTGACCATGAGCTGAGCAGTGAAATCTCCAATGACAGCGCCCCCTCCGTTCACACACACACCCCCAGCAGAGCAACTGAAGGTATTTCTAACTACCACACACTCACATGGCTCCATTACAGCAATGGAAGTCTCATAACACAGCATTGGCACAGTAATTGTCACTCCTAACCAGATTGTCACCTTCTTTGGCTCTGTAAAGAGAAATTTGCCAATCTCTATATGTGTATGATTTACATGTCTGTAACAGTCAAGTGTGGTGAAGTGAAACGGTGAAGCGCTGTGAACTGGTGTCCACTTACGTCCTTTGCTAATACATTATTTAGCAGTCCTATCGAGTTGAATCCGTTTTATTTCGTAGCCCGGAGGGCCATGAAGAGCTGTGTGTGTGCTTGCGTTATTGCCTGAGTAGGTTTAACCATACCTTCTGCTCAGATGTTTCTTGGGACAGGTAAATGGAGAGTTTTTGTACTTAAAGAACAGACAGGATATTTTCTCTTGACAGGCAGGCAGAAGCAAGCTGAAGCGTATTATGCTAACGCGCAAGCTGTGTTTATTACTAATAGACTCGAGGGATAAGTAAGATCTCAGGACTCTACTGTATGTAGGCGTTTCTTCCTCATGGGTATTCAATGGAGTAGCTTGTAAAGGAGCTTACAGAAATGTAGAGGAAGTATCCTAATATTTGGACTAACTACAAGACATTAGACTTCACTTAATTTCACTCTGCACAGTAAACTTGTAGATGACATTATCATTATTGAGTTTAATCTAATGCTTCAGTCCTTACAGAGCTTCAGAGCTGTCACTGCTTCTGCAGTGTTTTGAGTTTGAACTAATGAGTTTTAGACTATAGTCTGCTGGGAGGGGGTTTGGGATGTGCGTTATCGGAGTGATATTCAATATAGTATCCTCTGAGGGCAATTGGCAGGCGATCAAATGAGATGAAGTAGCATTTGAGACATAGTATTTGAAAGCTATAAATTAAATATAATATTAATTCATTTCAAAGTTGTACTTAAGTTTTTTTTTGCATGGAAAATATGACGGTTAAGAGAGAAAATATGTCATGGAATAGATTACTTTGTTCAATAAAACATCGATTTTCGCATCAGAATAGTTTATTTGCTTTTCCTGAGACATTTTGGAGGATTTTGCTGTGTTCCTCATTCCAAAGGATTCGTTGTATGTTCATCATGTGTTATTCGTGGACGTGGATTATGGTAATTGTATGCTAATTATAAAGGTGCATACGCGAGTGACTGATTTACAAATGATTGGTATTCATTAACATAAAGTTCTACAAACAAATCTGGTGTTTATGCGGTGTTTGTAAATCTGGCGGACAGTCCTCGGGGAGTTCCATATGAGTAATTTATTCGCAGTTTGCTCATCTTTTTACATAAGGTTCCATGAATGAGCCCCTTTGAAATGGTGATGGGAATCCGATAACAACCAGAAACTGTATTCTGAATTTTGATTTTACAAATTTGCAAACAGTATGCGGTATGATACTCTCCTGTGCTAAATGAGGAAATGGGCAGTGCGGAACGTAGTGAGTTGCGTGACGGGAGGGAAAAGCCGTGGTCGTGACAATAATTGTTTTTTGGTTTTGTTATGCTTTTCATTTTCAATACCTTATTCAATAAATTACATGAAATACTCAATACTTTATTATAAAATATGCTTTATGGTAATGACTTTGCCAAACTGTAATGAAGTGTAAATGGTTCAAGCATGTTTAAGGTACACTAAGCTATGATTTATTTAGGAATGTGGTAATCTAGCAGTTAAGGTACTGGGCAACTCTGCCAAGTTGCCACTGTTGGCTCCTTGAGCAAGACCCTTAACCCACAATTGCTTGGAGCCACAACTGTAACTTTAGAGCTAACTTTGTAAGTCACTCTGGGTAAGAGCGTCTGCTAAATGCTTTACCCCTCCTGTTATGTTATGGGTTAAATTGACCCGTTTTGAAATTTGAAAATCTAGGAAAAATAGTTAAGTATTTAACTATTAATAGAAGTATGAAACTTCTTCTGCTTGTCGTCATTAGTGTAATCAACATATAATATGAAATAATAAAACATGCACTGGGTAAAATTGGTACAGGGTACTCCATTGCTGTTCCTGACAAATGAACATAATAGGAGGGTTAAATGTAAATGTATAGATTTAGCTCCTCTGTTGACAATAAATTCAGCTTACAATGGATTTGTTGGAACGTATCCCCATCGTAAATCTGGGACGATATTCATAATGTGTGCCTTTGGAAACATGGTTGCCACAAATAAATAAATAATGAGAACGTTATGCTGAATGATGGAAGAGACAAAGAGCACTCTAATGGAATAGCCTCACTACACAGACTGTCAGCACGGCACTGTTTGCTTTGTGCAGTAGTATAAAGTATAAATCAATTAAAAAGGTTGCCCATTTCTTTTGCTGTCCTGAGCCAGTCAGTGCATTCAGATTGAGCAGCCAATCAAAAGCAAAAATGTCAGCTGTGTGGAATCATTTTCACTGTGTTTTCGTCTCCGGAGATGTTAAACAAGTGATCTTTATTCACACTTCATTGGAAGTACATGATCAAACTTGTGTCGTTCAAAAGACGAAAACGGTTTTGGTTGTCAGCTCGGCGTGTTCAGATTCAGACAAAAACATAAATCCTCCATCTCTGTTTCTCCGTAGGTATGCAGGCACCCGCTGGAATTGCTGGTTCAGAGACTCACCCCACCCATTCCACCGAATATGAGACTGCTGATGTGGGAATGTCCCGGGGCAATGAGGGGAGCATTCATATGCTAGAGAGGGACAACGGACGGCTGCAGGAAAAGCTGAAAATCAGCGAAGAGCTCAATTCCACGCTGAGGAGTGAACTGGATCTCACCCGCTCCATCCTCACTCAAACACATGGTGAAAGCAGTCCAGCATCCACATATACGCACGCTCAGAGCAGCCCATTAGGCTCACACAAACACTCGTCGAGCCAAACGACGGACAGAGAGCGAGCTCAGCGGGAGTCGGTCTGCCAGGGCATCGGCTCAGGTACAGGATACTCTGTGTGTTTAGAAAAGATGGGCTGTTTTATTTCTTTGCCCTTCTGTTGTTCATGTTCTGTCTCACATGTTCCTTTCTTTTAGATCTTTTGATGGAGCACCTGCTGGAGGTACGAGCTCTCCGTCAGCGCCTTGAGGAAACAATTCGCACAAATGAGAGACTCCGAGAGCAGCTTGAGAGAAAATTGCAGCAGGCAGAGAGAGATCCAGGTATACTCTTAAAACTTGTAAAGCACACACGACCCCTGTTTGATCTGGATTAGTGTTACCTGGATTTGTTCCCAATACCAAGCTGGAAAGTCCGTTATGGTGGCAGTGCTGTTCAAATCGTCCTCAGTCTGATCTAATACAGGTATGCGCCATTTAACGTCCGTTCGATCGACGTCCGTTCATTTGAATGACCATGGTCTTAAAAATCATAGTTAATTATAGTAGGGAATAAAAGTCTGTCTTTCACGTCTGGGCGTTGTGGCTGTAATCAGCTGGTCACCTCAACAGCCAATCAGCAATACAGAGCTAAAGAGCCGAAGTCTGTCATCCAGTCAATTGCTCGTTAGCTCACGTTTTGACTACAGACTGTTCTAACTCGGTTGATGTGTTTAGAGACTTTTTTGTGTAAGTTACTCATGTTTGTGTGGATGACTTTCCACTTATTTGTAACAATACCTGTATGTTTTCTCCAACCTGTAACTGTAAAAACTGGTTCCTTTGAATCCTTACAAATTATATTACCAAACCTCCTCTGTCAAAACTAAGCCAGGTCAAATGTTTGCTTTTGTTTTTCAGCAGCCACTAACATATTCATTGCTGGTTCTGAAGATCCTGGCCAGGTGATCTACGATGTCCACTTCCTCTGGGCTCAGAACCACACACTCAAAGAACAGCTCAACCAGGCAGCAAGAGGTACACACACAAAATGAGGACACACGAAGAATTTCAGCATTCAGCAAAAATGTCCCAAGAGTTTTGACAGACCACATCTCAAAATTGCACAAGGTCATCTGTAGGCTTGTCATGTTTGGGTCACTTATTTACAACCCTTATCCAGAGCAGTCCAAGCAATTGTTGGTTAAGGGCCTTGCTCAAGGACCCAACAGTGGCAGCTTGGCAGAGGTGGGACCTTCTGGTCCATAGTCCAGTACCTTAACCACTAGGCCACGACAGTCCGATGGAAAGATCTGACATTTTTCTGTTTTCATTTTTGCCTTGTGCTAACCCCAATGAGGAAAGCTACTTTGTCACACACACTGAAACTTTTTTATTTTTGGATAAACCAAAAGAGTCAAAACATTTGCATTAGGTTACTGAGGTTAAGGTTATCGTTAGGGGTAGAATGAATTAGCCACTGTAATCATTATGTCTGTATGGAAAGTCCCCAGAACATATGTTTTTACCAGGTGTGCGTATGTTTGTGTGTGTGCATGTGTAGACAAACAGAAGGAGAATGACCATCTTAGGGAGACTCTGTCCAGGCGCACGGCCAAACTGGAGCAGAGCAGAAAAGAGTGTGAAACACTACGCGCGGAACGTACACACCTGCAGGATGGGCTTCACGGGTAACACACTCTTCTAGGAGCAACAGTCGAACCCGGTGCATGCGTGAAACGATAATCTGGAACAAATTGTGTGCAGGCTGCAGTGTGAGAATAAACTGCAGAAGCAGCAGCTGAAAGACACCCAGCAACTCCTGCAGTCGGTGCAAGTGGAACTGCAGGTGCATGAACAGATCAGGAATTCCGTGCACACTCACACAGGTATACACACACACACACACACACACACACACACACACACACTCTCTCTCAATGACTTGGCTATTGAGCTTATAAAAACACATTTAGACCAAGAAGTGATCTCTGCATTTGTGTTCAGGTGAGGAGTGTAGTGGTGCCGAATCTTCCCCTGTAGATTTGAGTGAGTTGTTGAGCGAGGTCCGGAGTCTGCGTCTGCAGCTAGAGAGAAGCATTCAGACCAACACAGCGCTGAGACACAAACTGGAGCAACAGCTTTTAACCCACAGTGATACTCCATCCACCATCAACATCAACTATCTGATGTCTTCAGCAGGTGCGCTCACAAATACTACAAGTAATGCATTTCAAATCAGATTCTTGGCTGAAACCATTTTTGATTACCCCGAGCCAAAACCAGAATTTGTCAGTAGTTTTTGTTTAATTGCGTTCCGTTTTTTCAGTGGGGATAAAAGATATTTCATTATTGATTGTTCATATGAGCAGTGATTACTGATCGCTTGTCTAATATCTGTGGATTCCACACAGCCAGCATTATTTCAAACCCTATCCTTATCAAACCTTAGCGAGCCCAATTGGATTGATTCTTCTCACCTGTCCCTCCTTTTCTTAACATCATGCTCTGCTATTTAAACCCCTGTGTGTTTACATGCTGAATTGATGCCTTTGTCATCAAAGCTCAGTTTCTATATTCTGTTCTCAAGGCCTTTTCACACAGAATCCAATTTTTACAGATGAAAAAGAACATTCGTATATTAATGCCATCCTTCAGACTGACTACGATGGTGCGTACATTTTTTAATCGGAGCCTGTTCTAATTTCTGCTTTGTTCGGCTGCGTTAAAATCAGGCTGACCAATCCGAGCTCGGTTGTCAGGCAGAACTGCTCATCCTGCTAGTAGTAGAGGACAAGAACTTATATGACAAGCAATAAGCAGATTATAAAAATCATGATTTTTAAAGAATATGTCTTGGGGAATGATTTTGATAAACCTCACAGTGACTGTATGGAACTGTTGTCTGGTTTATTTAAGAACTTTCTAATCTGTAAAAAGACAAACTAGCACTTCCTGCACTAATCTATGCTTGTGTCTTTGTTTTATTTAAGACACGGTGAAATCTCCGTGACACATTAACAGAAGGGAAATTAAAGAAAGCAAAAGCGGACAGGGAGTTTTCAGAATGTTTAGAGAGAAAAAAAATGTACTTGGTGTGAAGGTCCCCTTAACCTTGTGCCCCTTTAAACACAATAACCACTTAGAATTTTTTTAAGCATGCACGTTGCAGTAGAGGTTACTTTTAGTTTGTGTGTGTATAATGTGTGTAATTTAATGGCTGATTGCTTCTCAGCCTTGGGAAATCAATCAAAAACCAAATTGCACTACATAATTTAATGAATGTTTCTACACTCATGGTCCATTTTATCAGTTCCACTTACCACATAGATGCACTGTGTAGTTCTACAATTACAGACTGTAGTCCGTGTGTTTCTCTACATACTTTGTTAGTCCCCTTTACTCTGTTCTCTGATGGTCAGCGCCCCCACAGATCAGGTATTAGGGTGGTGGATCATTCTCAGGACTGCAGAGAGGCTGATGTGGTGGTGGTGTGTCAGTGTGTGTTGTGCTGGTATGATTTGGTACAGGTACAGCAGTGCTGCTGGCATTTTTAAACCTGTCCGTGTCGCTGCTAGACTGAAAATGGTCCACCAGCCAAGAACGTCCAGCCACCAGCGTCCCGTGACTAGAGGGTGACTAACACAATCCGTGCAAAGATAGATGAGCCACTGTGTCCGATATATTAAGTGGAACAATATGGTAGATGTGTCTAATAGAGTGCACAGTGAGTGAACACAGTGTTTAAGAACTCCAGCGGCACTGCTGTTGCAGCATATTCATTAAAGTTTAACAAAATTCACAGTTAAAAGAGAAGTGAAGTAAACTTTAGTGCTTCTGTAAAAATGACGTTCATTCTTAGTTATGGTTCCTGGTAAACGTAATGCATAACTCTGGCCTCTCTCCATCTCAGATGAAGGAGGTAAATCGGAGGTTATTCACCTGCACTCACATGCAGAACCCACCAATACAGCGAATGGTATGTTGTTTTTAGTTCTTTCTTTTTTTGGAAGGGTGGGATGGAGTGGTTGCATGTGGATTGTATAGTAATTGGTTTCTGAGATGTATAAATTTAAGATCAGTGCAGACTGAACTTGTATTGACAATGCTGGCACGTGGTGTGTGTGTGTGTTTGTGTGTGTGTGTGTGTGTGTGTGTGTGTGTGTGTGTGTCACGCTCATGCAGACAGCGGTAGCTCTGTAAGAGGCAGTTCTCCAGCACTGTCCCGATTGGTTCCGGGTCACAGGCTCTGGGCAGACAGACATGGACGTCACGTTCTGGGTCTCATAGAGGATTACAATGCGCTTAGCAAACAAATTAGAGCAGCCAAGCGAATCACTGCCACCATGGACACACAGCTCCAGGACAGGGTACAGAATACACACCCATTACAACCATGGGCACGTGCCACAATACAAACACCTCCAACCACAGATACACAGTTCAGATGCAGAACTACTTCTTTACTTATATATTTTGTTTTTTTGTGTATGAGCTAGTTTGCAGAGTGCACAGCACTATCAGGCAGTGTGAGCACAATGCTGCAGGTGCTGGAGGAAGCTGGACGATTGTTAAAGCTGCTCTGGAGAGTATCGCTGCCCTCAGGAAACCTCACGCACACACAGCAGGTAACACACACACATATGGCAACCATGGATTTAAACACACCACAGAATTAAAGGCAGCGAAACAGCTATTGAACACTTTGGGGAGAATCTGAAACGCAGTGTGTATATACACTGCCTGGCCAATAAAAAGTTCACAAACTCTAATATGTGTTTGGACCGCCATTAGCTTTGATTAGAGAACACTTTCGCTGTGGCATCGGTTCCACAAGCTTCTGCAATGTCACAACATTTATTTCTGTCCAGAGTTGCATTCATTTTTGCCCAAGATCTTGTATTGATGATGGGAGATTTGGACCACTGCACAAAGTCTTCTCCAGCACATCCCAAAAATTCTCACTATTCTCACTGTATACTTTCACTATTAAACATATCCCTGAGTTCTACTGTTGTTTTTCTCCGATTTGATTTCACCAAATGTTTAAGTGATCACCGATCACGATCATTCAAGGTTTTTTTTTGACCACATTCCTTCCTCAAAGATGTTTCCCCACTGTCCTTCCACTTTTGGACAGTTCTTATCCTGATTTTAGTTTCAGCAATCTCCTTAGATGTTTTCTCTGTTTGGTGCATGCCAGTAATTTGACCCTTCTGAAATAGATTAAAATCTTTTCCACGACCACAGGATGTGTCTTTTGACATGGTTGTTTAACAAATGAGAAGCTACTCACTGCGTCAGTTAGGTTTAAATAACTTGCTGCCAGCTGAAACATCATCCCCAATGCAGTAATCATCCGATAGGAGGCTCTTACCTTTTTGCTTAGTTAAATCCAGGTAGTGACCTTTTTTTTTTTTTTGGCCAGGCAGAGTGTGTATTTATATATATTTATGTATAATGAATAATGTGATTAATTCATATTAAAGTTTGAAGTTTATGTCAAATATTTCTATGAGATTATTGGCTGGTTGCAAAGTAGAAATCCGATTACTACCCGAGTCATGAAACAAGTAATAAACGAGCAGTATCAGATTATATGAATGTAAACACAGTAAACTTGTAAAGTTGCTTTGAGACAATGCTCCATTGTAAAAAGCGCTATATAAATAAATCTGACTTGACTTGACTTGAACACAGGTCACTTATCCGTTTATTATGTTTTGTGTAAACTCACTTTGTTCTTGGTGCAGGATGAAATTCTGAGGAGTGAGATCTCTCAGCTGAAGTGCAGATTGTCTCAGCAGGAGCGGATGTTGACCGGGGCTGTCAAACGCCTGCGCTCCACAAATCAGCTCAAAGAGGGCATGGAGCGGATCATCATCGAGCAGCGTAAGATGTTCACAGGCATCAACAGGCATCATATGTGTGTTTGTTCCTCTGCTGTTCTCATTCCAAACCCGTTTTGTTTTTCTCTGTAGTGTCATTGACTAACAGAGTGTTGAAGAGGGCACGGGGAAACCTGGAGGTGAGTGAGACATCCTCAACAATGTTTCTAATGCCATTGTTCACACTGGAGAGTGACACGTGAACAGTTATTACCTATGTAGGAGTGTGGCATGGATGGCAGCAGCGAGTTATATATATGATTTGAAAATGTCTGTCAGATAAGTAAGTAATTAAGTAAGTAAGTCTGTGTTGGACTGTGGTAGCCTAGCGGTTAATGCACTGGACTCTGGACCAGAAGGTCCACTGTTGGGTTCTTGAGCAAGACCCTTAACCAACAATTGCTTGGATTGTAAGATTGTAATAGGAAGTCGCTCTGAACAAGGGCATCTGCTAAATGCTGTTGATGTAACTGTAAGGTCCACTGATTGGCCCCTTTAGATTGCCTAGACCAAGAGTATTCCATATGTGTACCTCAGTCCAGTTATCCTCCTCAGTTTTTTTTATATATCTAAGCTTACTAATTTGAACTAGTAGCACTAATGGCTTCTTGTCTCTACCTACACCTTACACTTCTCTTCTGTTAATAAGTAACCTAATTGTTTATATTATTCACTGCTTAATTACAATTACAGACTGTAGTCCATCTGTTTCTCTACATGCTTTGTTAGACCCATTTACTCTGTTCTCTAATGGTCAGGACCCCCCACAGATCAGGTCCTATTTGGGTGGTGGATCATTCTCAGCACTGCAGTGACACAGCAGTGTTGCTGGAGTTCTTAAACAGTGTTCACTCGCTGTGCACTCTGAGACACATCTACCATATTGCTCCACTTTATAGATGTAAAGTCAGAGACAGTAGCTCATCTGTCGTTGCACAGTTTGTGTTATTGGTCCTCTGATCCTTCATCAGTGCTCACAGGGTGCTACCTACATGGTGCTGGTGGCTGGACATTTTTGGTAGGTGTTCTATTTTCAGTCCTGCAGTCATACCAGCAAAACGCACACCACCAACAAATCAGTGTCACTGCAGTGCTGGGAATGATCCACTACCCAAATAGGACCTGATCTGTGAGGGTCCTGACCATTAGAGAATAGAGTAAAGGGAACTAACAAAGTATGTAGAGAAACGGACGGACTACAGTCTGTAATTGTAGAACTACAAAGTGCTTCTATATGGGAAGTTGAACTGATAAAAAGGACATTGAGTGTAGAAACAAGGAGGTGTAACTAATAATGTGATAGGCGAGTATATGATATTATATAAAATGACATGTATATAGTGATGGAGGCTTTCAGGTCAGGTCAGTGGCTCGTGTCTCTCTCTAGTGTGAACAAAGCGTTATACATAACTGACATGGATCGAGCGATTTTGCAACTCAACATCTAACAGAACAGAACAAGCAAATAATGTTTGTGATTGCTAAAGAAGCTTCAATATACCCCTAGTACCAGGCACCAGCCTGATCCCAACTTTTACTTAAAAGTTAAATTGTACATAGTGTCAAGCAAGGTGGCACTTTCTGATTAGTCTCTCTCTCTCTCTCTCTCTCTCTCTCTCTCTCTCTCTGTCTGTCTGTCTCTCTGTTCTATGACCATTGTCACAGTCTAATAATCATAATGTCTTGGGTGTTAAAGATCTACAAATTGAAGGTTAGTTTAAAGTGTGCCTTTATTAATAGTTGTTGTCTCTTAGTTAAGTCCAGCATGTATATGGACCAAACTTTCTGTTGTTTTGAAATGCGTTTGCATCAACATCAAACCTCTATCTCTGTAGCATAATTTCAGCTCATGGTGAGATGTCTGAAATTATGTCTAGTCGTGTGAAGATATGCATGGAATTAGCTTGTCATATCAAAAGTTCTCCACCACTGGACTGCTTGAGCTCAGTTTTCTTCTTCCAGGAAATCCCTCTGAATGCTCAGTGATGGATCAGCAGGCACAACCCTCCGGGGAATTGTGTTACAGCAGAAACTCAGAACTCCGGGAGGAGCGAGACAGCGATGAATCCTCTCACTGAGGCTCTTAGAGATGTCTCATCACTCATCAGGTCTTTAATGTCTGATATCTGAGGTGGAACTTTAAATCTGGATTCATTTTTTGTAAGCATAGATTTGGATACTTGAACCCTGAGAGTGAATTATCTCTTGTATATGGATGTCTTAGTTAGTTTTGTATTAAAGCACTTTTTTAGGTTAACTTTCATAATATCTGCCTTCAGCAGATGCCGTGCTTGCTCTGGAATATTTTTATAAGTGATTTAATTGTGGTATGTGTAATATCTTTTTGACAGAAAATTATGGGAGGTTGTACATGATTGGTACTGATACATTAAAACCCCTCAGCACTGATTCAGCATCCGGTTTGATTCTGAAACTGATTCATTTACGAAAAACATGAAGAAGAAGAGAGCCTTAATTATATACAGGTATGTGCTGTTTTAACATCTGCATTAGATGCTGTGACACGGGACGCTGATCGAAACAGATGTTGAATGGACGTTACCAGTCACATAGTTCAGATACTTTGCACATACTGTTTTTTTTAAGCAATAATATTAATTCAAACACAATATGAAAACATTTAGTACTGTACAATATAGTCATTCCTATATTTGTATTTTTTCTGTAACTTGAAAGTAAGTACCAATAACAAGAGTGGAACACTACCATGTTTTGGTTTTAAAGCCTGCAGTTTCTTTTCTGTCAGTAGATGTTGCAAGGCTTTGTGTACTAGTTTTCTGTCATTCAGACATGAATAACTTACTGTATTTTTCGGGTTATAAGGAGCAATATCAATGATCGGCTGCTAACGGGTCTATTTTCATACATAAAGCACACCTGGTTATAAGGCGCATTAAATTAAACAAAACTCAAGAAGCTCAGTTTGGTCTTCTTTACCTGGCACAGGGCGTCTTCTTGCTTCCTTCACTTCCGTACCATTGATTCATTAATGTTGAATTCTCTCGCAGCTGCTCTGTCCATGTTGTACTGCGTGACTGATAGCGTTGAGTTTGAAATCCGCTTCATAAGCATGTCTCTTAACAGGAGCCACTTTTGGGGCAGCGGGTATAGAAAATGAATGAATGAATGCACACATGTTAATGTTGAAGCACAGACCGTATTACTCTGCGAGGCTCATGCGCACAGAGCTGTACGTATTATTATTATTATTATGTACGGCTCCTGACTATGGTGGCCGTAATGCTCAATTATGGTTGCACAACCAGAATTAATTCATACATTAGGCGCACCGCATTTTAAGACGCACTGCCGATTTTTGAGAAAATTAAAGGATTTTAAGTGCGCCTTATGGTCCGAAAAATATGGTATATAAGGCAGATTATTTCTTCTTATACCACAGTACCGACCCCCGCAATCTGATTGGCTGAGAGATGTTTTTCCCCGTGACATTATTGACCATAATGGCACTAACCCTCTATAAGTATTAATCCGCGGCACATACTTAACTTGCAATGACTAAGTTATAATGAGTAAAACACTGCCGAATTGAAAGCTATAATTATTTTATAACATGTATTGGTTTTGAAAACAATATGAATTTGGAAGATGAAGCTATTAATGACCAACCTGAGCCAAAGGTTTATCACCTTTAGGATTTGGAAGCTCTGGAAAAGCGAAACGAAGTCAGTCCTTAAAATCAAACCTCAGCGGGCTGTTGGATTCACAGCTCAACTGAAGAGCAACGAGACTGAAGATCAGTTTTAGTCCCATCAACAAAAATGAATCAGCTTCATCCCTCACAAAGACGTCGTTCGGTGGAGTCAAACTCGGAGTCCTTCATTAAACACCGTCTGTGGCCGATCAGAGCTTCGTTATCTGTAAGTCCAGCTCTAACCCAGAGAAGCTGCTGATGCTCTGTAGCTCTGCTGTTACATTTCTGACTGATAAGATTAACATTAGCGCTTCATCATACAATCTTATAACCGATTTGCTTCAGTCGGGAGAACAGTGGATCTTAGTAACAGCCTGCCTTATAAACCCCACCCATTTAATTTGCTGAATGTAAATAAACTTTCTTTTTGATAACTTAAAAACTAGTAATTACTAGTTTAGAATTACTAAATTACTAGTAATTCTGTTCCTCGACTTTAATGACTGAAGGGCTTAGCCGCGAGGTAACGATAGAATGGAACTATTTTACCTCGAAGAAGGCTGATAAACAAATCGATTTTCTGTCCTCTTTATCTTAAAACCTAACGATAAAGGGCGATAACGGATCTGTGGTATGATCGCAATAATACACTCAAGGTCGTGCTTTAACATGAGATCCTCCCTCTCGTGTATTATTGCTTAATTATGCTATAAAGTATGTGTATTAGCAGAGCAATGCAATAAGTCAATCAAGCCAAATTCCTGAATACTGTGTTAACTGTTCTAAATCTGTTCCGAAGTCTCACCAGCGGGAGAGAGGGAATACCAAAATAAAAATTTTATTGAAGCAGGTGCAGAACAATCACACAACAGTTCACAGATCTGCTTCACACAGAGGAGAAAAAGCTTAACGCTACAGCCACATAAACTTAAACACAAATGCTCATTCCCATACAGCAGAGAGGTTCAGCCAGGCTGGCGGATGAGCGAAGGAAAACCATGTGAGGTGGAGGTAAGCTGTGATCTCACTTCCTTTTTTGGAATTCCTTTGTGAGGGCACCGAGCTATCGAAGGAACAGTAAGAGCAAAATAACAATGGACTCTGGATGGTACAGTTTACAAAGTGAAAGGACAATAACAAATAATTCAGACAATATAAGGTGTTAGACAATAAGAAGCAGTTGTCTTAAGAGCATGAATGTAATGCAAATTAAATATACACTCATTTTATTAGATACAGCTGCTTGTTTCTACATTCATTGTCTATTTTATCAGTTTCACTTACCATATAGGTGCACTTAGTAGTTCTACAATTACAGACTGTAGTCCATCTGTTTCTCTACATATTTTTAGTCCCCTTTACTCTGTTCTCTAATGGTCAGGAACCCCCACAGGACAGATCAGGTACTATTTGGGTGGTGGATCATTTTCAACACTGCAGAGACACTGATGTGGTGGTGTGCTAGTGTGTGTTGTGCTGGTACAACTGGATCAGGCACAGCAGTGCTGCTGGAGTTTCTAAACACCTCTGTGTCACTGCTGTATTGAAAATAGTTCTAAGTAACCACCTACCAATAATGTCTAGCCACCAGTATCCACTAGGCAGCATCCTGTGAGCACTGACGAAGGATTAGGGGATGATTAACACACACTGTGCAACAACAGATGAGCTACTGTCACTACAAGGTGGAGCAATATGGTAGCTGTGTCAGAGTGCACAATGAGTGAACAGTGTTTAAAAACTCCAGCAGCACTGCTGTGTCTGATCCATTCACATCAGCACCACATGAGTGCCCTCACTGAACCAACAGCTAACTGCTAGGTCAGAATGGCCTAGATGATGGGCAATTA
>JAJAGP010004303.1:0-52474 GCA_025084515.1 Ancistrus triradiatus | reverse complement strand
ATTGGGGAAGTTTTCCAACTGCTGAGACTGAAGAAGTCACTTAGATGAGTGACGAAACGTTTCTCCAATAAAATCTATGTCCAGATGAACTGATTCAATTTCTTGGATTTTCTTACCTGGATCATTGAGCATGCATCAATACGTCTATAAACTACCATTTCAGGCCTGCAACACATTCCAAAAAACGTGAGACAGGACAATTTAGGGCAAGTAACAAGGTAAACAAAAAACTAAATAATGATGTGATTTCAAACAGGTAATGTCAACAGGTGATTATAAACATGATTTGGTACAAAAGCAGTATCAATGAGAGGAGATACTGAGTCTTTGAAGAGTAAAGATGAGCAAAGGATCTCCAGTTTATCAACTAATGTGTAAGAAAATTATTGAAATGATTAAAAACAATCTTTCTCAAAGAAAGACTGGAAGGGATATTTCAGTCCTAACTTTTTTTGATTTGGCTAGTTTTGCATTGTGTTGTTGAAAAATGTATGGACATCCCTGGAAAGATGATGTCTTTAAGGTAGCTTATGTTGCTCTAAAATCTCAGTATACTTTTCTGCGTTAATGCTGCCATCACAGAAGTGTAAATGACCTTTACCAAGGGCACTGATCTCCAACCAAATACCATGAGAGAGCCTGGCTTTTGGACTTGCTGCTGATAAGTGCAGATGAGTTTTTTTTTGTAGTATGATTGCTGTCATAGCAACAAATAGCAATGCAAACAGATATATCATGATGGAATGTCAGTTAGTATTAAAATGCCTTGCCACAAAATGACAAATCCTTAGTTTTGATGGACTGAAGGTATTCAACGAATCAATCACTTCTCCTATGTAAAGCTGATTACATCTCAAGTAGACCACTCTTGCAGTGATGCAATATAAATAATAGGTAATGACCATAGACCCTTTTGTGCTATTTATTGTAGTGGTGGTGTTAATAAATGTACAAGTAGCACATCTAGGGTTAAAAAAATTTAAAATTAAACTTAGTTTTCCATTGTTTTTCAACACTAAATCTAACAATACACATATTTAACTATTCTTAACGAGTATTGGTATTCTCAGGCAATTTTATTTTATTGTTACATTGTTTCTCCCATTACTGTTACTGATATAAAGACCCTTTTTTAGGACAGAATTATAAAATGCATAAAATGTAACCATATGGCATCGATACTAATAGCATTAAGGCACTAAGCACATTTTAATGATTTACCAAAAATGTGTATTTTTACAATAAACAAATGTCTTGATGCATGCTCAATGATCCAGGTAAGAAAATCCCAGAAGTTGAATCTGTTCATCTGGACATAGATTTTGTTGGAGAAATGTTTCGTCACTCATCTAAGTGACTTCTTCAGTCTCAACAGTTGGAAAACATCCTCAATCTTATATACAGCACCTTTGCATAATGACTGGTACCACCACCATAACAATGGGACCAGTGATCAGTTTAATATGCAGAATGACATAGCCATTAACAACAATGGCCACGTGTGCCATTCACACAGGATTGGGGAAGGGCTGCGATGGCTCCATTGTAAGATGGTGAGAGGTGTACTCTGAGGCCTTAGATGAGTGACGAAACGTTTCTGCAACAAAATCTATGTCCAAATGAACAGATTCAACTTCTGGGATTTTCTTACCTGGATCATTGAGCATGCATCAAGACGTTTTGACTCAATTTGGCAAAGATTGCCTTAAACTCGTACGACAATACGAACAAACGGCTCGTAAGATGGCTGATTACAGGAACCACCATTGATTCAACCTCAGATGCAGACAGAATGGGATCACTCCTAAGAGTCTGCAAATTAAATCTTCAGTAAAGGGCCACTGGGCTAACAAGATCCTCCAGAAGGCACAGAACCAGCTGCTGAATGAACGAGTGAGGCAAACCAACTTTACCATTGATGCTTTGAAAGTCAGAGAGGAACACATCCGACAGAGACTTGCATCTTGTCTAGACGAGGCCACCCTTCAACGTGTGATCAACTTCACAGAAAAGGCTCGGCTAGCACAACATGAAAAGTCTAAAACTAGGCAGCAGAAGAAGCTCGAGCTTCTTGCTGCACACCAGAGACACCGGCGGACAGATGACACTCTCAAAGGCTGAAAGAGAGACGGAGGACAGACAGAACCTGTGGATATGGACAAGTGGGTGAAGAACTTGTCTGTCAGACAACTCACCCAGGCGGAGAAAGACATCTTGGCTAAGGGGCTGAATTTTGCTCAGTGACCTACAAGATCACCAAGTTTCTGGCATCGATCCTCAACCTGTTAGTAGGCAACACGGATCATCACATCCAGAACACCATGGATTTCGTGGATAAGGTGAGGGACATCATTATGGAGACGGATGAAACAATGGTCTCGTTTGATGTCACATCTCTCTTCACGTGCGTTCCAGTTGCTGAGGCAGTAGAGGTAGTCCGAGTGAAACTACAGGATGACCCCACTCTCAGCAATAGGACCACCCTTAACTCGGACCAGGTGTGTTTGCTTCTGGGGCTGTGTCTTCAATCCACCTATTTCACATACAGAGAGCAGTACTATAGGCAGAAACATGGGTGCGCCATGGGCCCCAACCTGTATATGGAAGAAATGGAAAAGAAGGCACTAAGATCCTATTCAGGAACACCACCCAGCCATTGGTTCAGATATGTGGATGACACCTGGGTTAAAATGAAATTTCAGGAAGTGCCACATTTCACCAACCACATCAAAACTCAGTGCAGTGAAAAAAACACATTAAGTTCACCAAGGAGGTGGATGTGAATGAAGAACGGAAGGGTTAAGCCTTCTTGGATTGTGAGGTTTGCTTGGAGCTGGGGGCGATGAAAGTCGATGTTTACCATAAGCCAACACAACGGATCAGTACTTAAGGTTTGACTCTCATCATCCACGGGGAGCACAAACTAGGATCATCAGACACTGTACCACCGAGCAGACAGCGGTCCACACTGACCAACAACGGCCAAGGGATGGAGAGAAATCCTCACCATTTAAGAAGGCCCTCTGGGGCAAATCTGGTTATCAGAACGGGCTTTGTTTTCTTTGTTAAGCTGGTACAGCGGCCCAAACGGTGCTCCAGCGATCGACGAGGGAGAACAAACAACCACAGTTCTAAGCGTTTAAACCAGTGGTTTTCCATATGTGGCAGGGACATCGGAACAAACTGAGAGCATATTTTGCCAAACATCGGTATCAGTGGTTTCAAAACCAAAAACACGCTACGCCAGAAAACTGGTCCACCCTTAAGGATTGGGTCCCCCAGCACAAAAGAGTAATGTATTGTACGCTGTTAAATGCGGGAGGATTTGCCAGGAATTGTACATAAGGGAGGAAAACCAAACAGCCACTGGCGAAAACGGATGGCACAACATAGAAGAACTACCTCATCAGGTAGGAATCTGAGGTTTACACCCCACCTACAGGGCCAGTGGCCCCTTTCAAAGGATGAAGAGTGCAGGGAGGAGGACCATGGTTTGAAGCGGAGTAAAAGAATCCATTTTTTGTAAAAAGGGAAACGGTCCATCCCTGTGAACGAGGAGGGGGCCTCCGAGTACACCTCTCACATCTTACAACGGAGCCATCGCAGCCCTTCCCCAATCCTGTGTGAATGGCACACGTGGCCATTGTTGTTAATGGCTATGTCAATCTGCATATTAAACTGATCACTGGTCCCATTGTTATGCAATGGTGGTGGTACCAGTCGTTATGCAAAGGTGCTGTATATAAGATTGGGGAAGTTTTCCAACTGCTGAGACTGAAGAAGTCACTTAGATGAGTGATGAAACATTTCTCCAACAAAATCTATGTCCAGATGAACAGATTCAACTTCTGGGACATTAAACAAATGGCAAAAATAATTGAAGTAACAGGATAGTAAGTTGAGATAGACCTTCTCAGTCATAGTTACAATAATATCAAATAAATGGAAAATATTAAGAGAGAACTAACTTTTGCTCTTCCCTTGAACTTCAGCAGATCCAGATGATGCAAATTCAGTTGTGCACTTGAAAATTTGGGAACATGTGACTTGTGGTATGTTCCCAAATTTTCAGAAGTGGGAATATGTTAGGGTAAAAGGACTGAGTGAAAACCTTTGGATATGTCTAAAATATGTATTTTAAAGTAAAATATTATGTATTTCTTATGAAAAAATATATTTAAGCTATAAATGGGATAGACATAGATGGGAAGTGATGTTTTGGGGCTGTTGCTGAGCAACACGAACTTTCAACTCCCTCCACAAATTTTTTATGGGGTTGAGGTCTGGAGACTGGCTAGGCCACTCCAGGACAATGAAATGCTTTTTACGGAGCCACTCCTTCGTTGCCCGAATGGTGTGTTTTGGGATCATTGTCATGCTGGAGACCCATCCATGTTCCAACTTCAATGCTCTCACTGATGGAAGGAGGTTTTGGCTTAAAATCTCACGATACATGGCCCTGTTAATTCTGCCCTTAACACGGATCAGTCGTCCTGTCCCCTTTGCAGAAAAACAGCCCCAAACATGATGTTTCCAACCCCATGCTTCACAGTAGGTATGGTGTTCTTGGGATGCAACTCAGCATTCTTCTTCCTCCAAATTCGACGAGGTGAGTTTTTACCAAAAAGACCACATGATATTCTCCCAATCATCTTCTGGATCATCCATATACTCTCTGGCAAACTTCAGATGGGACTGGACATGTACTGGTTTAAGCAGGAGTCCCTCTCAGAGTAGTGTCTTAGACTTTGTTACTTTGGTCACAGCTCTCTGCAGGTCATTCATCAGGTCCCTTTGTGTAGTTCTGGGATTTTTGTTCGCCATTCTCATGATCATTTTGACCCCACGGGATGAGAGCTAGCATGGGGCCCCAGATCGAGGGAGATAACCAATGGTCTTGCATGTCTTCAATTTTCTTACAATTGCTCCCACAGTTGATTTATTCACACCAACCTGCTTGCCTATTGTAGATTCACTCTTCCCAGCCTGGTGCAGGTCTACAATTTTCTTCCTGGTGTCCTTCGACAGCTCTTTGGTCTTGGCCATGGTTGAGTTTGGAGTCTGACTGTTTGAGGCTGTGGACAGATGTCTTTTATACAGCTAACGAGGTCAAACATGTGCCATTAATACAGGTAACGAATGGAGGACAGAAGAGCTGCTTAAAGAAAAAGTTACATGTCTGTGAGAGTCAGAAATCTTGCTTGTTTGTGGGTGACCAAATACTTATTTTGCACCATAGTTTACAATTAAATTCTTTAAAAATCCTACAATGTGATTTCCTGGATTTTTTTTCTCATTTTGTCTCTCATAGTTGAAGTGTACCTATGATGAAAATTAGAGACCTCTCTCATCTTTCTAAGTAGAAGAACTTGCACAATCAGTGGCTGACTAAATACTTTTTGCCCCACTGTATTATATATATATATATATATATATATATATATATATATATATATATATATTATACCATATAACATAATGTGCGTGTGGTGTGTGTGTGTGTCACGTCCTAGGGACAGAAATAGTCCAAAAAAAAGCACCCAGAGAGAAATGTCTGACTGCTGCAAAACTCTATGACACATTTGCCCACATCTGGGCCTGTAGATCTGGTGTCTCTGCTGGTCCCATAAATGCTCAATTGCCGACAAATCTGGTGACCAGGTAAGTCAAGAAATTGTTGCAATCTGACGGAGACATTCCTGGGAAACCCTTGCTGTGTGTGGGTTATCCTTCTGAAAAACTGGAAGCCCTGCCATGAGAGGCAATACATGTTATCCCAGAATGTCCTGCACATATCGCTGAACAGTTAGTGCCCCTTATATCACTACTAGAGGTGACCGACTGTCATATGCAATGTCTCCGCAGATCATCACACCAGCTGTTGGAGCAGTGTGCCTCCATGTGTGAAGGTGGCTGGCTGTCAATGGCAGGACACATATTGGCCACCGTGACAAAAGCTATGCACCTGGAAATGGATGTACAACCTCTTGTGGCAAGATATATACAATAGGGCAAAAAAGTATTTAGTCAGCCACTGATTGTGTAAGTTCTCCTACTTAGAAAGATGAGAGAGGTCTGTAATTTTCATCATAGGTACACTTCAACTATGAGAGACAAAATGAGAATAAAAATTCAGGAAATCACACTGTAGTATTTTTAAAGATTTTAATTGTAAATCATGGTGGAAAATAAGTACCGGTGATCTTGGAGCTGTGACAACTGTGCTAACCACACGTACCTATGGGAGCAATTGTAAGAAAATTAAAGAAATACAAGACCACTTATATATACATATATATATGTCTGCCAAGTTTTGTAGCAATCCAACAATTCCAACTGTGTGGTTTTTTTGGTCACTGCATGGCAGTGCCCAATGGAAGGGCTAAAATGATCGCCAAAACAAGCAACATCTGGAAGCATCCAAGGCAAGGTTTACAACAAACGCAAAGGCATGCCAACATTTCAAGAACAGGACTTTATCAAGATACTTGTTTGAATCAAATGAGCATGAAAGTGTTTTTCAAAGTGAATTTCCAATGACTTTTAAATGAGTCACGAAGCGCAATGCTAATTAAGCCATATGTGGGTAAATGTGGTTATGCTAACTGGGCTTTCATAAAAGCCGTAAGACACCCAAACAGTGCTCCAGCAGACTGAAGAGAGGAGAAGAAAGCTCAAACCAGTGGTGATTCCATATGTAGTGGGAACATCGGAACAATTGAGAACGCCTATCCCTAAACTGAGGAGGAAACCTTAGAGTACACCTCCTTATATTTTAATTAATGTCACATAGACATCAATGGCTATTGTCACAGCCACGGTCGGGATCAAAACCGGTGATCTTGGAGCTGTGACACAACTGTGCTAACCACACGTACCAATTGGAGCAATTGTAAGAAAATTAAAGAAATACAAGGACCAATTATATAATATATATATATATATATATATATATACTAATATTATATATATATGTCTGCCAAGTTTTGTAGCAATCCAACAATTCCAACTGTGTGGTTTTTTTGGTCACTGCATGGCAGTGCCCAATGGAAGGGCTAAAATGATCGCCAAAACAAGCAACATCTGGAAGCATCCAAGGCAAGGTTTACAACAAACGCAAAGGCATGCCAACATTTCAAGAACAGGACTTTATCAAAATACTTGTTTGAATCAAATGAGCATGAAAGTGTTTTTCAAACTGAAATTCCAATGACTTTTAAATGAGTCACGAAGCGCAATGCTAATTAACGCTCCCACATACAGACCCAAAACACACCGAAGATGCACACCCAATATCTGACACGCTCGGGCTCACACAACATGCCCTCACGCAGAAAGAGAGAAAAACACAACAATTCAAACGACCTGAGCATGGGTTGTAACCCCAAATCAGAAAAAAGGATGGTATGAAAAAAGCAAATTAAAAAAAACCAAAGCGTTCCTTACATGTACTTTAACATTTATTTCATTGCAGACTGTATGAACCCATTTCATGTTTTATCTGGTCCACTTTAATTTGTTAACACACATCCTGCATTTGAGACCTGCAAGACATTCCAAAAAAATGGACAGTAAAGCATTTACCACTTCATAATGTTGCCTTTCTAAGCGATGGATACTAAGCAATAAAAATTTTCAGGTGTTATTTCGTCCCATTTGTCTTGCAAACACACCTGTGAAACAGTACAAGGTCGGTATTGCTGCATTTTTTGTTTCTAAATTTTCGACACAATATCTTTTGGAGACGAGTTAGGACTACAGGCAGGCTAGTACAGTACCTGTACCCTCTTCTTTCATAGCCATGCTTTTGTAATGTGTTGAAAAATGCATGGACGTCCTTGGAAATGATGTTTTCTTGAAGGTAGGTGAAATGATGTTGACCAATGAAACATGAAATATCTTGGGTTCATATTGTCTACAAATGAAATAAACCTCAAAGTAAAGGTAATATACACTGTGTTCAGCATGTCCAATTCCTTTTGACAATTACTTAAAAAAAAGTATTAGACGATTGCATAGAGAATTATTTAACAGCTCATTTAAAAAATCTAAAAAGTATAATGTTTAGACTTTGTACTCTGCAATTATTTCCTCTGTAGATATCTTCACAGAAACAAACACCTTGCAGAACTGGATGAAAGCATGTTTGTAGGCACCTTTAGTGGTCCAATGTTCCTGTGAGTACCTTTAGAGCTTTTATTAATGGTTATACAACAGTGACATTATTGATTGATTCCTTTATGCGCTGTTTTTATATGATTTTCAGTTATGTGTATAATTATTTACACTTACATTAATATCATATACCAGACTTCCTCATCCAGAGTCCACGCCAAGCAGATAAGAGGTCTAACCCAAGCAGATAAGGGTTAAGGGTTTGCTCAAGGGTGAAACTTGGTAGTGCCAGGAATTGGACCCACAACCTTTAGGCCAATAATATAATAACTTAACTGCTGCTCCACTGTGGTCAAATTAAAGTTGAATTTACTTTTATAGTGCTTTTTACATTAAGTGTTTTTCTCAAAGCAGCTTTGAGAAAAAGCTATGTCTATGCCACAAAATTAGCAAGATAGAGGTGACAGTGGCAATGAAAAATTCCCTGAGACCAATAAGGAAGAAACCTTGAGAAGAACCTGGCACAAATATAGAATCCATGCAACAGGATTACTTGACATACAGCGGTGCTTGAAAGTTTGTGAAAGCTTTAGAATTTTGTATAGTTCTGTGCACACACACACACACACACACGCTTAGACTGACCACCATAAGGTACACCTTGCTATTAATGGGTTGGACCCCCTTTGCCTTTAGAACCGCCTTAATTCTTTGTGGCTTAGATTCAACAAGTTGCTGAATACATCCCAGAGATTTTGGCATGGCGTGTTTTGGGGTTTGAAAGCAACTGAGACACGGTGTTTGGAAAATATGCATCTCAATTTTTCCACCACATATGGAATCACCACTGATTTATGCTTAGACTGCGGCTGTTGTTCTCCTCTCTGTGATCTGCTGGAGCTCTGTTTGGGTGTCCCAGTTAGAAGAACCACATTTACCTAGTGCCTACTTAATGAGAGATTTCTCTCCATCCTTTGCCGCTGTGTCAGTGGATAAATTTTTTCTTGTCACTGTCAACCTAGGCTTGCTCAAATTGGGATTGGACATAGATATTAGGAGATAATCTAAAATTGTAAAGTTGCTTTGAGACAATGCTCCATTGTAAAAAGCGCTATATAAATAAATCTGACTTGACTTGACATTGTCTGCTCGGCGGTACAGTGTCCTGATGACTCTTAATTTGTGCTCCAATGGATGATAATAGTCAAACCTTAAATACTGAGCCATATGTGGGTAAATGTGGTTATCCTAACTGGGCTTTCATAAAAGCTGTAAGACACCCAAACAGTGCTCCAGCAGACTGAAGAGAGGAGAAGAAATCTTAAACCAGTGGTGATTCCATATGTGGTGGGAACATCGGAACAATTGAGAACGCCTATCCCTAAACTGAGGAGGGAACCTTAGAGTACACCTCTATCATTTTTTATATTTTAATTAATGTCACATAGGCATCAATGGCTATTGTCACAGCCACGGTCGGGATCAAACCGGTGATCTTGGAGCTGTGACACAACTGTGCTAACCACACGTACCACCATGCCACCCCATCATTTAATTGAATTTGAACCTGCCACAGTTGTTAATGCTCAACAGACACCAACTTGAACCTTGGGAGGTGACACAGACCTGGACCTTGCACACTTGGACTTTGACTTAAAAAGCAAGGAAGCCCTTCCAGGGCGCTCAGTGTCGATCCAAGGCACTTGGCACGGACGCTGGTCCCAAGAGAACGTCACACAATGGGGAGCTGGAACAAAGGAATGGACTAAACATAACAGACAATCCAGCGTTAGGCAGTAGCAAATGTCGCTCTTAAATAGCCCCAGGGGAATGAGCAATCAGTAGCAGGTGAGTATAATTTGGGATAATGAGAGCGGTGAACACTTCTGGCCAGCAAAGAAATTTTGCCCAGTTGACTTTAAGAGGGGGCACATCACTGGACTGAGAGAATTTGTCATTTTGAGAAATTGCCCGCCATCTAAGCCGTTCTAACATAGCTGTTTGGATCTGTTGGAAGCAGTGGTTCCATAAGGACATGCAGACATGGAGAACAGGCTCTGGACAGCCCAGACAGACTTCATTCGATCCCAATAATTCCTTCTTGGTGCATTTTTTTTTGTCAATGAGTGTAATTATATATGACCTAAAACATCATCATTTTCCTTACAAAAGTTCTAAAGGTAGATAAAGAGAACCCAATTAAACAAATGAGACAACCATATTATACGTGTTCATTTATTTATTGAGGAACAATATCAAATGTTACATATCTGTGAGTGGCAAAAGTCAAGTCAAGTCAGATCTATTTATGTAGCGCTTTTTACAATTGAGCATTGTCTCAAAGCAACTTTACAAGTTTATATTATCTCCTAATATCTACGTCCAATCCCAAATTGAGCAAGCCTAGTTCAACAGTGGTAAGGAAAAACTCCCTAAGTGTTATGACGAAGTAACCTTGGGAGGACCAAGACTCAAAAAGGGACCCAACCTCCTTGGGCGGTGTAGATGATAAATCTAAAAATGAAACTAAAGTCATGGAGTCATACTTCAAATAAAACGTAAAATATGCACATCGGCATTAAGTGGCCTGGGTATGATGGGGCTGGAGCTTATGACGGAAGCAGCTTGAGTGAAGCTGCAGCGGATGAACATCATGTGTGGGGTTGGAACTCGTACTGGAACACAGCTCTGAGAGAAAACAGATAATGTAATTAGTTATTGATTAAGAGCACAGTGTATATTAGCAATCACTGATGCCATGTGTAGCATGAGACCCCGGCAGCATTAGCTATAGCAGCACAGCTAGAAAGAGGAGAACTGGTAGGTAATACCGCCAAGAGGGATCACATGAGATATCGGCAACCCCATGAGAGGCAGAAGACAGCAACCCAACGTGTCTGATCATCATAAGACTCTTTGACTATGAACCCCCAGCTCTGCCCTTAATCTAAGGCAAGGATACACAAGTCAAGATCAAGAGGACCAAAGCCCAGTTCAGCCAGACCGCCCACTCGACACTCCCGGCTAACGGACAAGGCAGGCAGACCAGACATGATCCCAGGCTCTGGCCCCAGTGACCCAAGTCATGCATCCAAGTCTAAATCTAGTTAGAAGCCTGCGCAAATAAGTATGTCTTTAGACTAGACTTAATATTTTGGAGAGAGTCTGAGTCTCGAACAAAAGTGGGAAGTTTATTCCATAGTTGGGGGGCCATGTATGAGAAAGCCTTTCCCCCTGCTGTGACTTTTTTAATTCTAGGAACTAAAAGAAGTCCTGCACCCTGCGAACGAAGTAGACGAGCTGGAAAAACTAAAACTCTAAGAGTTCACTCAGATAATGTGGGGCCAGGCCATGTAGAGCTTTATAAGTTATAACAAGTATTTTGTAATCAATGCGGAATTTAACTGGTAACCAGTGTAGTGATGATAGAACAGGACTGGTATAATCAAAAGTCTGTGAATCTTGAGGATTCAGCAGTTAATTTGAAGTTAATCAATGTGATGATGATCAGGTATGACTGGGCAGACTGTGGTATTTAAATAACAGGGATCTATTGAAGTCTATTAAAGTGACCTTCACAACATGTCTGTGGAAGTGTGCCATGGCATGAAGAAAGGACATTTCTGAGGTCCTCAGAAGGAGAGCAGAAAAGAGCTCACCAGGCTGGAAAAGGATACAAAACTAAATAGTTACAATTACTAAATAGTTTGGACTCCACTGATACACTGTCAGACTGAGGAAAATCTAGACCATTGTTACTGTCCCCAAGAGTGGTAACCAACAAGTGGCCAACACGCATCATTCCAAGAGCAAGTTGTGTAAAAGTACTCGAGGTCACAAAGGAACCCAGGGTAATTTCTAGAATTAGAAGAAACCTCTAAGATTGCTTAATGTTATGCATGGCAGGTTTGCAAGGAGAATGCTCTCCAAAAATGCTGCCTACCATGTGGCATGTGAACAACGCAGAAGGCTAATGGAAAAAAAAATCATTGTGAGTGGATGAGACCAAAATACGTTTATTTGAGAAGAGTTATCTCTGGAGTAAGAAAATCACTTCATTCCTGCATAAGAACCTTTATCACATCTTTTAGACAGGGTGGTGGCAGTATCATTGTTTGGGCCCGTTTTGCTGGTTTAAGACACCTTGCCATCATTAATGGAAGAATATAATATAATATTAATGGAAAATATAATATAATATCAGGACATCTGTCTGTAAACTGAGTCTCAAGAGAAAGTCAACAGTTACAGCAGAATGGTTTGGAATTGCCACGGCAAAGTGGCTTTAATCTGATATCGTGGAAGAAGTTCATGTGAGGAACACCCCCCATCCAATTCTCAGAGCTGAAACTGCTCTGTATGGACAAATGGGCTAAAATTCCACCAAGCGGATGTGCATTCCCAATAAACAATTCCTGGAAATGTTTAATTCCAGTTACTACTGCAGAAGAGGTCACAACAGCTACAGAAACTAAAGGTACATATACTTTTACTCACAGAAATGTAATGTTTTGCCTCATAGATAAATGACAATTACATATTTTTTTCTAATTTGATTAATTGGGTTCTCTTTAACTACTTTTAGAACTTATGTGAAAATCTAATGATGTTTTATGTTTATACAAAATTATAGAAAATATTAAAGGTTTCACAAACTTTGAAGCACTGCTATACATAAAGTGAGTGATGAGTACACAAATTCTCATGCCATATTTTTTTCTAAAACCTCGTCTCAATGATATAACTAAGACATAACTTATTCAAATTACAGTGGCTGCTAGATGGTGTTTAAAGTTATTTTTCCAGGGTTTGTATAAAAGTATACTAATGTGAAAAGCATGATTTTCAATCTTTCTTAATTTATTTTTGTGATAGTGATGTTTCAGACTCACACATTACCATCCTGCCAACAAGAGGATTGGAGTCACTCCGGGAACTCAGTGCACGCAATGTCTGGGCCCTCAAAAAGCTTCCTCCAGTGAAAACCTTCAAACACCTAATTAGTGCCGAACTTACCTACCCTAGTCTGTGCTGTGCTTTCAAGAACATGAAGAAAAAGAAATGGTTTGTAGACAAAACTAATCATTTTCTCCATTTGTGTCAACAACATAAAATTAAGATTTTAGTGTTTGGTTTCGTTTCAGTAGCCTGGGGCTCACAATGCTGGGGCTGTCTTGACCACATTTGGCCTGTATTATCTTACATATTTATGGGCCCTGCACTACTAAGGTGGTGGGTGCTCATGATGCTGTACTGATTCCGCTGAAGAAGTCAAAGCTCACAACTCAAGCTGGCACTGCACTACCACCTCTGACCAGCTATGGCAGAAGAGAGGTGTATTCCATGCTGGATGGATAAGAATTGAAGACTACATTTCCCAGAGTGCCCCAATAATTAACATCGGCCTAAAAAGGCATATAAAGCTGAACAGTGCTATTGGTGCTAGGGGGATATTTTAAAAAGTGAGAAGGTTTGAAGGGATAAAACACAAAACACACCCGAGTGCGATTCGTTTGTGTAGTGTGAGTGCTCCCAATTCTGCTCAGGCGTGCTTGAAAGAGGTGGGCCCGGACGCGATTGACGATGATGATGACGTCAATTGTGCGACTGTTTCATTACACAATCATAGCAGCGAAGGGTTCACTGTGGCCTGCGGCTGAGGTGAATTGTTTAATTGAGATTTGGGCTGATGAAAGCATAATGATTCAACTAGACAACAAAACAAAGCAGTAATGTTTTGTGCTCCTGCATGAAAAACAGCATCAGCTGACTCAGTAAAAGTCTTCTTACATGCAGCATGAGAAGCCAAAAATCAGCCCGTCACATAATCAGTACATTTATTAAAAGGCTTATTAGTGCTGTGCTGTGTGTCAGCGTGAACAAAGAGAAAAAAAAAAGTCTAATAGTAAGTATGTTCAAATTGTCTAGTGTGAGTACACCCTAAAGTGACTTAGGGATATTATAAGAAGTGAGAGGTTCTCAAAGAAGATTATCATGTTTAAATACCAAAAACAAACGTATGGAAAAATCGTGTGTTGAAAGCAGATTAATTGGACGATCACTTGTTACGGTTCACGCATCGCAAACCGGAGGGCGGCACCGGCCGCGCCGTCATGGCCGCCGCACTAGTACAAATACGGCTTCCTAAACGGCGCCCGTCGGTGCGCTATCGTTCCTCATACGCGAATTCGTTGTCTTGGAAGAGAGTTCTCAGTTGCGAATTACTAGGGCTTAGAGGTACGACTGGTCCGATAAGCGGATCAGTCGAGTAGAGATCGGGAGACTCGAGGTGATTCAATGCCAGGGAATTAGGTAGGAAAAGGCTTAGCAACGCTACTGACCTCTCTTCCTCCATCTTTGATTCCGGCGCTCCTCAGCACTCGCTCGCCGCCACAGATAGGCTGTCGTTCTCCCTCTGCAAAGCCCTGTATGTAGAATCCCCGTTGGGATCTCTCGCCGTACGTGGATCACACGGTCCGGTACTTTAATATTCCTTTTTCTTGAAGTATAGCGGGGCGCTATCGCGTTCAACTCGGCGTGCACGCGCTCTAGGCAGAGACGTCGCTACTGCGGCATGCGCAGTTTTCCGGTGAGCTTCTCAATACAGCGATCTCTTTCTGCCTACTTATGCCTTCCCCGCTTTCTCCAGACTATCACGACACGGGCGTTAGTCTGTTTATTATTTGTATTTTGAAACCTCTCCGTTAAAGCCCCCCTTTTTGGCTGCATATAACATTTGTTTGAGTCCGTTTTAAACGGCCCATCTGTAATGCCCTTACCTCTTAACCTTTCTTATCCCATACGTACGTCCTCTCGCGGGCCACACGGGGTGTGGAAGTGGTAACGTCATTGCTACTGGAACACCAGTCGTGTGGATCGAATCTCGCTCACAGCCTCTCCTACGAGTGTCTGTGTTTTCTTCGGTGGCGGTGCCGCCATCTCTACACACTTTTACCCTAAGGGGTATATACCTATATTTGTTCTCTTGGCAAAGTTATCACCAGGAGTGATATTTCCCTATCCATATTGTGATGGGCGACACCCGATTGCCTCTCCCGAGGATTTGCGGGGGAAGCGGAGCGCTGTAAAGGCTTTTTGCTGCAATGCTCCTTGACCTTCGAGCTGCAGCCCTCGCGCTTTCCCACGCAGCGCTCTCGGGTCGCCTACATTATTTCTCTCCTTTCGGGTCGTGCCCTGGCCTGGGCTACAGCCCAGTGGGAGTCCCGCTCACCGATTTGCAGCTCAGAGGCTGCCTTCACTCAGGCGATTAAAGATACCTTTTTTCATCCCCATGGCGGCAGGGATGTCGCAGTGCGCCTTACCGAGCTCGTCCAGGGTCCCCGTTCAGCGGCGGAATACGCCATTGATTTCCAGACCCTCACTGCAGAAAGCGGTTGGAATGACCCGGCCCTGATGGCCGTTTTCCAAAAGGGTCTCAACAAAGGTCTTAAGGATGACCTGGCCACACGTGATCCTCCGGCCACCCTTAACGACCTCTATGCTCTTGCCACGTCCCTGGACAACCGCCGGCGCCAGAAGGCGCGGGAGAAAACAGCCGCCCGTGGATCTCGGTACCCTGTTTGGCCAACTCGGGCTCAAGTCATGTACCCCCCGGCCAACAGGGGCCTCGAGGAACCCATGGACCTGCCCAGGGCGGAATCCCCTTGCCGGTCGGGTAACGCAAGGGACAGGGCCGGGCGGGGAGGCCGGTCCTAGAAGCGTCTGTACCTCCCCGGTCTGGGATCTCCCTGCAGACCAGCGTCGGTCCTGTTGGGGGGCCTCTCATGACCATCCGGGCCCTGGTGGACTCTGGGGCCGCCGGCAACTTCATTGATGCTTGGCTGGCCCGACAGTTTCGTTCTCGACTGATAACCCTCCAGCGCCCCCAGTCGTTCAGGACCTTGGATGGCCGATCCTTGGGGTCTGGTCCTGTAACACACCAAACCCCTCCCTTCGAACTGGTCATTGATGACCATATCGAACGGCTGTCCTTCCTGGTCAGTCAGAGTCCCCACAACCCGCTGGTTTTAGGGATCCCGTGGTTACGCCTCCACAATCCCTCGATCGACTGGCAGTCGGGGTCGGTCTGTTCATGGTCCCTGAACTGCCAGGAGGCCTGCCTCATTCCCCCGTCGGCCCCTCCCCTGCGGGGACCAGAGCCGGACCTTGCCTCGGTCCCCGTTCAATACAGGGATCTGGGCAAGGTATTCAGTAAGGAAGAGGCTCGGATTCTCCCCCCGCATCGCGCTTACGACTGCGCTATCAACCTCCTGCCCGGTACTTCTCCGCCTCGTGGGAGGCTTTTCTCCCTCAATCAGACCGAACAGGAGGCCATGCGCTCCTATATAACCGAAGCCCTCCGCTCGGGGTTTATCCGGCCGTCCTCCTCGCCTGCAGGGGCGGGTTTCTTTTTTGTCCAGAACAAGGACGGGTCCCTTCGTCCGTGCATAGACTACCGGGGCCTCAACGCAGTGACGATCAAAGACCGATACCCCCTGCCCCTTATGAGCACGGCGTTTGAGGCGCTCCAGGGTGCCCAAGTTTTTACTAAGCTGGACCTTCGGAGCGCCTACAACCTTGTCCGCATTCGGCCGGGGGATGAGTGGAAGACGGCCTTTCTCACACCGACGGGGCACTATGAAAATTTAGTGATGCCTTTCGGCCTCATGAATGCCCCTGCCGTCTTCCAACGTCTCATCAATGACGTCCTGCGAGAGGCCCTCGACCGGTACATCTATGTATACCTAGACGATATTTTAATCTTTAGTAAATCCATGGCACAGCACGTCCAGCACGTGCGTCGCGTCCTTCGCCTGCTTCTTGCCAACCGCCTTTTTGTTAAATTAGAGAAGTCGCTCTTCCATGTCCCCTCTGTGTCGTTTATAGGGTTTGTGGTATCCCGGGGGAACCTCAGTATGGATCCGGCCAAGACCCGAGCTGTGGCGGACTGGCCCCGCCCCTCCTCAGTACGGCAGGTCCAGCGATTCCTGGGCTTTGCCAATTTTTTTCGCCGGTTCGTAAGGGACTTCGGCACTATCGCCGTCCCGCTGACCTCCCTCACTCGCAAGGAAGTCGGTCCGTTCCACTGGACGGAAGCAGCGGAACGGGCCTTCTTGGAGATCAAGCAGCTCCTCACCAACCCGCCAGTGCTCTGTCTTCCCGACCCCAAAGAAACATTCATCGTGGAGGTGGATGCTTCCGATGTCGGGGTCGGTGCCGTTGTCTCCCAACGGTCCGCCCCGGCCCATAAGCTCCACCCTTGCGCCTATTTCTCTCGCTGTCTCACCCCCGCTGAGCGCAATTACCCGGTCGGAGATCGTGAGCTCTTGGCCATTAAGTTGGCACTGGGGAGTGGCGCCACTGGCTGGAGGGGGCTAAACACCCGTTCCTGGTCTGGACAGACCACAAGAACCTGGCATACATACAGCAGGCCAAGCGCCTTAACGCCCGACAGGCGCGTTGGTCGCTGTTCTTTGCCAGGTTCGACTTCGTGGTGTCTTTCCGGCCGGGTTCTAAGAACGTCAAGCCCGACGCCCTCTCCAGACAGTGGGATCCCCCCCGAGTCCTCCCCTGCCTCCGAATCCGTTCTTCCCCCCACTCGGTTCGTAGGAGTACTAACCTGGGAGGTCGACCGGATCGTCACCAGGGCCCTCCGCAGGGAACCCGATCCCGGTAACGGCCCTCCGGGTCACAGGTTCGTCCCTGCTTCCGCCAGGAAGGACGTCATGTGCTGGGGCCACGAGGCCTCCTTCACGGCTCACCCCGGGGGCACTCGCACTTGTGACTTTCTCAGGCGGACCTTCTGGTGGCCGGGAATGGCAGCGGATGTTAGGAATTTTGTTGCCGCTTGTGAGGTCTGTGCTCGGAATAAGACCCCCCGGCAGCGGCCCAGCGGCCTCCTCTTACCGCTTCCTGTCCCCTCTCGGCCCTGGTCCCACATCTCCCTCGACTTTATCACGGGTCTGCCCCCCTCCCGGGGCTGCACCGTGATACTGGTCGTCGTGGACCGGTTCTCGAAGGCATGCAAGTTTGTGGCTCTGCCAAGCTCCCCACAGCGTGGGAAACGGCCGACCTCATCCTCCGCCATGTCGCACGGGTCCATGGCCTACCCAGCGACGTGGTGTCGGACCGAGGCCCCCAATTCGCCAGTCGCTTCTGGGCGGCCTTCTGCCGCCTTTTGGGGGCCACGGCCAGCCTGTCCTCGGGGTTCCACCCAGAATCCAACGGCCAGACGGAGCGTGTCAACCAGGACCTGGCTGCCATGCTCCGGTGTCTCACTGCCAGGAACCCCTCCACCTGGTCTGAGCAATTGCTGTGGGCGGAGTTCGCCCACAACACTCTGCGTCACTCGGCCCTGGGCATGTCGCCCTTCGAGTGCCAGTTCGGCTTCCCCCCGCCTCTTTTCCCTGAGCAGGAAAGAGAGGCTGGGGTCCCTTCCGCCACGCACTTTGTTCGCCGCTGTAAAATGGCCTGGGCCAAAGCGCGGGCTCTGCTGCTTCGGGCGGCGGAGGACATGCGGTGGACGGCAGATCGCAGGCGTCGGCCTGCCCCCACTTTCCGCCGGGGTCAACGGGTGTGGTTGTCCACCCGGCACCTCTCCCTCCGGGGCGCCACCGGCAAATTGGGACCTAAATTCGTAGGGCCCTTCAAGGTGCTCCGGCGGATCAACCCGGTCACCTACCGGCTTGAGCTTCCCCCGGCTATGAGGATCCACCCCGTCTTCCACGTGTCGCAGCTGCGGCCCGTTCTGTATCGGACCCTCACACCTCCCAGTCGGCCGCCTGCACCCCGCATCGTCCAAGGGGGTCCGGTGTACACGGTCCGCCGGCTCCTCGACTCCCGCCGGGTGCAGGGCAGCACCCAATACCTGGTCGACTGGGAGGGGTACGGCCCGGAGGAGCGCTCCTGGGTCCCCGCTCGGCACATCCTGGACCGGTCTCTCATCAGTGACTTCCGGCGGGATAGGGCCGCCGGTCTGGGGACGTTGGGAGCCGTCCCTCTGGGGGGGTACTGTTACGGTTCACGCATCGCAAACCGGAGGGCGGCGCCGGCCGCGCCGTCATGGCCGCCGGACTAGTACAAATACAGCTTCCTAAACGCCGCCCGTCAGTGCGCTATCATTCCTCATAAGCAAATTCTCCGTGCTGGAAGAGAGTTTTTCAGTTGTGATTTACTGGGGCTTAGAGGTACGACTGGTCCGATAAGTGGATCAGCCGAGTAGAGATCGGGAGACTCGAGGTGATTTAATGCCAGGGAATTAGGTAGGAAAGGCTTAGCAACGCTACTGACCTCTCTTCCTCCATGTTTTGTTCCTGCGCTCCTCAGCAGTCGCTCGCCGCCACAGATAGGCTGCCGTTCTCCCTCTGCAAAGCCCTGTATGTAGAATCCCCGTGGGATCTCTCGCCGTTACGTGGATCACACGGTCCGGTACTTTAATATCCCTTTTTCTTGAAAGTTATAGCGGGGCGCTATCGCGTTTCACTCGGCGTGCACGCGCTCTAGGCAGAGACGTCGCTACTGCGCATGTGCAGTTTCCCGGTGAGCTTCTCAATACAGCGATCTCTTTCTGCCTACTTATGCCTTCCCCCGCTTTCTCCAGACTATCACGGCACGGGCGTTAGTCTGTTTATTATTTGTAGTTTTGAAACCTCTCCGTTAAAGCCCCTTTTTGGCTGCATATAACATTTGTTTGAGTCCGTTTTAAACAGCCCATCTGTATGCCCTTACGCTCTTAACCTTTCTTATCCATACGTCCTCTCGCGGCCACACGGGGTAGTGGTAACGTCATTGCTACTGGAACACCAGTCGTGTGGATCGAATCTCGCTCACAGCCTCTCCTACGAGTGTCTGTGTTCTTCTCGGTGGCGGTGCCGCCATCTCTACACTTTTACCCTAAGGGGTATATACCTATATTTGTTCTCTTGGCAAAGTTATCACCAGGAGTGATATTTCCCTATCCATATTGTCCTGCACTTGGGTCCTCCCTCTCCCACATTCTTCCCTCGGCCAGAATTGTGTTACCTGGTCGGTCCCTAACATCACTGCCTTGGTTTGGTGCTAATTTACTTTACTTTCTATTTTTAAACCAGTCCTTTGTTCTTTTCCCTGCCTTTATCCCTACTCCTTCATACAGGAGCACTGCTCTTCCAGTGTTAGAAGCCACCCAGTGGTGCTGTGATAGAACACACACCCCATCTGCAAGCAATCCCTGGATCAAATCATCCATGTGTGATTAACTCATAGGAGTACAAGAAATTTTCTCCCTACAGTGGTGCTTGAAAGTTTGTGGACCCTTTAGAATTTTCTATATTTGTGCAGAAAAATGACCTAAAACATCATCAGATTTTCACAAAAGGTCTAAAAGTAGATGAAGAGAACGCAGACTCAGGTGTTTTCAATCAATGGAATGACAATCAGGTGTGAGTGGGCACCCTGAACAAGAATCTATCAAAATCTGCTCTTCACAACGCACGTTTGTGGAAGTGTATTATGGCACGAACAAAGGACATTTCTGAGGATCTCAAAAAAAGAGTTGTTGATGCTAATCAGGTTGGGAAAGGTCACAAAACCATCTCTAAAGAGCTTGGACTCCACCAATCCACAATTAGACAGATTGTGTACAAATGGAGGAAATTCAAGACCATTTTTACCCTCCCCAGAAGTGGTTGACTAACAAAGATCACTTCAAAAGCAAGGCGTGTGATAGTGGGTGAGGTCACAAAGGACCCCAGGGTAACTTCTAAGCAACTGGAGGCCTCTCTCCCATTGGCTAATGTTAATGTTCATGATACCACCATCAGAAGAACACTGAACAACAATGGTGTGCATGGCAGGGTTGCAAGGAGAAAGCCACTGCTCTTCAAAAAGAATATTGCTGCTTGTCTGCAGTTTGCTAAAGATCACATGGACAAGCAAGAAGACTATTGGAAGAATGTTTTGTGGATGGATGAGACCAAAATAGAACTTTTTGTTTTAAAAGAAAAGTGTTATGTTTGGAGAAAGGAAAACCAGGACGGCTTGTCATCATTGATGGAACAATGAATTCTGAATTATATCAGAAAATTCTAAAGGAAAATGTCAGGACATCTGTCCATTAACTGAATCTCAAGAGAAGGTGGGTCATGCAGCAAGACAATGACCCTAAGCACACAAGTCTTTCTATCAAAGAATGATTAAAGAAGAATAAAGTTAATGTGTGGAATGGCCAAGTCAAAGTCCTGACCTTAATCCAATCGAAATGTTGTGGAAGGACCTGAAGCAAGCAGTTAATGTGAGGAAACCCACCAACATCCCAGAGTTGAAGCTGTTCTGTACAGAGGAATGGGCTAAAATTCCTCCAAGCCGGTGTGCAGGACTGTTCAACAGTTACAGGAAATGTTTAGTTGAAGTTATTACTGCACAGAGGGGTCACACCAGATACTTAAAGCAAAGGTTCACATACTTTTGCCACTCACTAATATGTAATATTGTATCATTTTCCCTCAATAAATAAATGAGCAAGTATAATATTTTTGTCTCATTTCTTTAACTTGGTTCTTTTTATCTACTTTTAGGACTTGTTGTTAGGTTCTGTCCAGTTTTGTTTTGTTATTTTGCCGTTCTGTTACGTTTCCTTTTTTTTAGTTCGTTTTTTCCCTCGTCTTTATTTACATTTTACTCCCTTGTGGGTCTGTTATTGTTTTGCGGCTTGCGCGTGTTGTGCTTGACTCTCCCCGCAGATCTATTGGCTGCCGATCATCACCCATCTCCACCTCCGCTCCGCCCTACGCCTAGCCTTGCGGGAGGCTTTTCATTCTGGGTTGTTCGAACAACTCAAAGACGAGCTCACCCCCCCCCCCACGATTTGAACGCATTGGTGGCACTTGCTGTTCGCCTGGACCGGCGCTGGCAGGAACGCCGCAGGGAAAGATCCTTGCGTCATCATCTCCGCGGACCTGATCCTCTGCTAGGGTTGAGCCTCTTGCTCCTGTTGAACCACAGGACGATTCCGAGCCTATGCAGTTGGGTCGCACTAAACTCTCCTCAAAAGAACGCAACCGCCAGAAGGAGAAGGGACTGTGCATTTACTGCGGAGCCACTGGTCATGTCCTTGCTTCCTGTCCCCTTCGACCGAAAGGGGC
Source organism: Ancistrus triradiatus (assembly GCA_025084515.1). Taxonomy (NCBI): domain Eukaryota; kingdom Metazoa; phylum Chordata; class Actinopteri; order Siluriformes; family Loricariidae; genus Ancistrus; species Ancistrus triradiatus. The sequence continues at coordinate 30,239 of JAJAGP010004303.1, read as the reverse complement.
CGCTCGCCAGTGAACCTGGGGGCCCTGACAAGCACCTTTCCTAGCCCCCCAGCACCTCCTCGTCCTTCACTTATGCTCACTGCTTCCTTGCATCTGGCTGGCATCACTCACTCTCTCCAGGCTCTGGTGGATTCTGGGGTGGAGGTTAACATCATGGATCAAGAACTCGCCGCCCGGCTGGACCTTCCCTTGGAGATCCTTGAGACCCCGAGGCGAGCCTACACTCTGGATGGCAAGCTCCTGGCCCAGATCACCCATCGGACCCGACCCCTCCGTCTAGTCCTGTCAGGTAACCACCACGAGAGTATCTCTTTTTCTGTTATCCCAAAACTCCTCTGGTCCTCGGTTATCCGTGGCTTAAGCTCCACAATCCGACCATCGATTGGAGCCAAGGGAGGATCATTGGCTGAAGCGAGGCTTGCCATCAGAGCTGCCTGCTGTCCGCTGTACCTCCCTCCAGGGAGCCCCAGCGCACTTCTCGGCCGTCGGGGGAGATCGACCTTTCACGGGTGGCTCGACCCTACCACGACCTTCGCCAGGTATTTGCTTCTTTTCCCTCTAGTAGATTGTACCATCTATCCCGCAATGAAAGGGAGGCTATGGAGAAATACATTTCGGATTCTCTGGGGGCAGGTCTCATCCGGGTTTTTTTTTCGTCGGCAAGAAGGACGGATCCCTTCGACCCTGCATTGATTTCTGTGGTCTCAATTCTATCACCAGGCGCAACAGGTAGGCTCTTCCCCTCTTGTTGTCGGGTTTCGACCTCCTTCAGGGAGCAGTCATTTTTTTTAAACTTGATCTACGCAATGCATACCATCTCATGCATATCAAGAATGGGGATGAGTGGAAGACTGGTTTCAACACCCCCTGGGGCAATTTGAATACAGATTGATGCCTTTTGGACTTACTAACGCCCCTGCTGTTTTCCAGGCTTTTATGAACGACGTCCTTTGTGATTTTTTGAATCGTTTCGTTTTTGTCTATCTGGACGATATCCTGGTTTTCTCCCGCTCCGAGGAGGAACACATTCACCACGTGCGATTGGTCCTCGCTCGCCTACTTGAGAACAGGTTATTCGTTAAAGCTGAGAAGTGCCTGTTCCACACATCATCTGTACCTTTTCTCGGATTCATTGTCCAGAGGAGGTGTGTCAAGGCAGACCCCGCTAAGATCCAGGCAGTCGCAGCGTGGCCCACTCCAACTGGATGTAAGGAACTGCAACGCTTCCTGGGCTTTGCGAACTTTTACCGTAAATTCATTCGTGATTACAGTAGGGTGGCTGCCCCACTCACGTGCCTCACCTCGTCTAAGCGCCCATTTCTATGGACCCCGGAGGCCGAGGCGGCGTTCACCAGACTCAAGGATCTCTTCACTTCAGCGCCTGTTCTGGTCCAACCCGACCCCTCCAAGCAGTTCGTGGTCGAGGTGGACGCGTCAGATCTGGGGGCAGGCGCAGTCCTCTCTCAACGTGGGGGTAAGGATAACAAGTTGCAGCCCTGTGCTTTCTTTTCCAGGCTTTTTACTCCTGCTGAGGTGAATTATGATGTGGGTAACCGGGAACTCCTCGCTGTCAAGATGGCTCTGGAGAAATGGAGACACTGGTTGGAGAGATCTGAACAGCCGTTCCTGGTCTGGACGGACCATAAGAATTTGGCTTACATCCAGTCAGCCAAGAGACTCAACTCCCATCAGGCCAGGTGGGCACTGTTTTTTGCTCGATTTGATTTTACCATCACATATCGCCCCGGCTCTAGGAACACCAAGGCGGATGCCCTATCCCACCAGTTCTACAGCAACACGCTCGAGGAGGACCCGGACCCCACCATCTCCTCGGATCACCTCATTGGACGACTCACCTGGGAGGTCGAACGCACAGTCCGGGAGGCCCAGGTATCGGAACCTGACAATGGGGGTGAACCTCCTAATCACCTGTACGTGCCAATGGCTGCTAGAGCAGAAGTGCTGAAATGGGGGCACGACTCCCGATTCGCAGCTCATCCTGGTTTCCATCGCACCCTAGCCCTTATCAAGAGGTATTTCTGGTGGAATACGATGGACTTAGACACTCGGCAGTTTGTGGTGGCTTGCGCCACCTGTGCCCGCAGTAAGGCCCTCCATCAGCCAACGGCTGGCCTCCTGCAGCCTTTACCAGTACCTGGTAGACCCTGGTCACACATTGCTGTGGATTTTATTACTGGACTTCCGTCATCTGATGGTCACTCCGTCATTCTCATCGTCATCGACCGGTTTTCCAAAGCGGTCCGTCTCATCCCGCTACCTAAGCTGCCATTGGCCATGGAGACAGCCCGGATCCTGTTTAATCAGGTATTTAAGATTCATGGTATTCCGTTGGACATTGTCCCTGACCGTGGTCCTCAGTTCTCGTGTCAGGTGTGGAAGGCCTTCTGTCGGGCCATTGGAGCTTCACCCAGTCTCACGTCGGGTTACCACCCCCAGTCCAACGGGCAGGTCGAACGAGCAAATCAGGAGGTCGAGGCCACTTTGCGCTGCCTGTGCTCGGACAACCCGACCACCTGGAGCCAGCATCTGGGCTGGGCCGAATACGACCACAACTCGGTCCCCAGCTCTGCTTCTGGGATTTCTCCATTTGAGGCCTCTCTGGGTTACCAGCCCTCCCTCTTGCCTGACCTGGAGCCTGCCGAGATGGTTCCCTCTGTCCATCACCATCTCCGAAAGTGCCGCAAGATCTGGGATGCTACTCGGCAGGCCCTCCTCAAGGCTCAGGACTCCATGCAGCGGTCCGCCAATCAACAACGCAGACCTTCTCCTGAATACTCCCCGGGGCAGATGGTCCGTCTTTCGGCGAAGGACATCCCCCTCAACGTGGAGTCCAAAAAGCTGGCACCCAGGTATGTCGGTCCCTTCCCTATCGACAAAATTATTAACCAGTCTACGGTTTGTTTGAAACTTCCCCGCCATATGCGGATTCATCCCTCTTTCCACGTCTCTCAGATTAAGTCGGTGGCTTCCTCGGACCTGAACCATCCGTTCGGACACCCACCACCCACCCGGGTGACGAAACCTTTACGGTCCGTCGTTTGCTTCAGGCCCGTCGCCGTGGTCGGGGGTTCCAGTACCTTGTCGATTGGGAGGGTTACGGGCCCAAGGAATGTTGCTGGATTCCAGCGTCTTTCATTTTGGATAAGCCATAGGTCGAATTTGGATGTTTCTCGTCGATCGCCAGGCGGCGATCCTTGGGGGGGTGGGGGGGGGGGTCAGGGGTTTGGGTGGTACTGTTAGGTTCTGTCCGGTTTTGTTTTGTTATTTTGTTATTTTGCCGTTCTGTTATGTTTCCTTTTTTTTCCCTCGTCTTTATATTTCTTTTACTCCCTCGTGGGTCTGTTATTGTTTTGTGGCGTGCGCGTGTTGTGCTTGACTCTCCCCGCAGATCTATTGGCTGTAGATCATCACCCGTCTCCACCTCCGCTCCACCCTACTCACTTGGTCCTCGTTACTTCTCATCACCAGCACTACATAAAATGCCAGCTCAAGCAGCCATAGATCGCCAGATCGTCCTCGCACAAACCCTGGCACCAGTATTCCGTTTCGTTGTTTTTACTTATTGCTTCCTAGCAACCTTTTTGGCTCCTGTCTCTGCGGTTCCTACCGCTTTTTGCTCCGCTAGCCTTTACCCTAGCCTCTAAGTCTTAGTATTACCGCTAGCTTAGCCTAGCCGACTAGCGCTAGCCTAGCCTGTGGTCCTCTCCAGCCTTAGCTGTCCTTGAGCTGCCCGTTCATATTTCCTGGGGAGGTTTTTTTTTCATTGCCCTACTCCTAGCTACCTTTTTGTTCTTTTCGGCTCCCATGCCAGGTTTTCTTTTCGTTATTGCCTTTTGCTTTCTTTCTTACAGTTCCCACCGTGGATTCCGTCTTCTGTTATATAAGAGTCAACCTCATCCCTGATCATCATCCTGTCGTCCTGTCTGTTCTCCGCTGTCAGCTGGCTCCTCGTTCCTCCGACCAGTCGTCACTGCATCTCTGTGTCTACCATCATCATTGAGGATTTATCTTTGGAGGAAGTCTCGTCACACACCGCCGCTGCCTTGTCATATTTTTTGTGCCAGTCTTTTTGGTCTCCCAGTCTCCTAGGTTTAGTTGTTTATTTGGTTTTAGATTTATTTCAGTACTCTCCTGGTTGTTTTGATTTTCTGTATTTATTTAATAAATATTATCTTTTCTACTACCATCGCTTCCTCTATCTGGTGACTTGCATTTTGGGTTCCTTAACTCTGTCCTTAAACTCAAACGTAACACTTGTGTGATAATCTGATGATGTTTTATGTCATATTTATGCAGAAATATAGAAAATTCTAAAGGGTTTAAAAACTTTCAAGCACCACTGTATTACTTATAAATATATGGGAAGTCTTTCACACTTGGGGTTTTCCCCAGTGGTCAAAATCAATATCAGTCAGTAACTGGGTCCGTAACTACCAGTGACAGCGTAGCCTTTACTGTTTCTCCCTATTTTCTTTATTCTTAATTATTTTCTATATTCTTTATTGCATCTGGCTACCTTTTCCAATATATCTTTGTCTAGTGTGTTGATTATGTGTTTGGTCGTCCTTTGCATTTCCAAATGCCGTGTCCCTTGTCATTGTTCCGAGTCTATGTATGTTTAACCAGTTCATGTTTACCGGTGCATGTTTATATATTGTGTTTAATGTTTAACATCAGTGTTCAGGTTCTGTGTATTGTACTGTAACTGTGTTTAGGTTATATGTTAGTGCTACTGACAGCCTTGCCTCTTCCTGTATTTTGTTAGCCCTGACTATTGTCATTGGTAGCCTTTTCACTCTACAAGCATGGTTAGCATCCAGCCTTGTTTAGCTTTGGTTTTGTGTTTGTTTTTTATATATTGTCGTTTGTTTCTCCTTTTGTAAATGAAGCCACTTGTGGCTATGTCATGCCTATATCTTGTCTGTCCCACAAAGCAGAACACTGTCAAGGAAAATTCCTTTTGTGGGAAAAATACAATAAAACAGTGTTTGTTTAAATGATTTCTTATTTATGTAAATAGCTTTTTGATATGCATATTTATAAAATGTTTTGTCAACTTTCTTTATAGGTTCCTGGATTACATAATTTGCAACTTGACTGCCATGTATGACCAGCGGCAGAAGAGATCAGTAAACACACACAAAGCCATTAACAGTGATCTAGAGAATAACATTGACTCAAGTAATGCCCTGTTTAGGGAGGTTTATGTCAACCAAGATTTCCAGAGTAGTTTGCAGTACCAGGCATTTTTTGGTGGGTATTCTGCTCACGATAAAGGGTTCAGAGACACACTGAAGAACCCCCAGGGTGACACCAGTCTTGACTTTGACATTCATTATGACTATGCTGTGTGTGAGGATGGAGAACCTGTGGTATGCTCTCCAGCTCCTGATGACTTCAACCCTTGTGAGGACATCATGGGTTACAGCTTCCTGAGGATATCTGTTTGGTTTGTTAGTTTGCTGGCTGTACTGGGAAACTTGTTGGTGCTCTTGGTTTTGCTCAGTAGTCACTACAAACTATCTGTCTCCCGGTTCCTGATGTGCCACCTGGCTTTTGCTGACCTGTGTATGGGTATCTACCTGCTTCTCATTGCTTCAGTGGACATTTACACACAGTCGGAATATTACAACTATGCTATAAATTGGCAAAGAGGACCAGGGTGCACCCTTGCTGGGTTTTTTTCTATCTTTGCCAGCGAGTTGTCAGTTTACACGTTGACTACTATCACTTTGGAGAGGTGGCATGCCATCAATTTTGCAATGCGACTAGATCGCAAGTTACGTTTGTCTCATGCCTTTATTATTATGCTTGCTGGCTGGATTTTTTGCCTTCTACTAGCCCTCATGCCTGTGTTAGGTGTGAGCAGTTACCAAAAGGTGAGCATATGTTTGCCCATGGACTGTCAGAACTTGGTGGACCAGGTTTATATCATATTTGTGCTTGTCTTTAATATTGTTGCATTTGTGGTCATCTGTGCCTGCTACATGAATATATATTGTACTGTGCACAACCCCACTTACACTTCTTCCAGCAAAGATACTAACATTGCTAAGCGCATGGCCATACTAATTTTCACAGACTTTCTCTGCATGGCACCTATTTCCTTCTATGCCATGTCTGCTGCAATGGACCACCCACTTATAACCATATCCAATTCCAAGATCTTGTTGGTGCTTTTCTATCCACTGAACTCCTGTGCTAATCCTTTCCTTTATGCAATTTTTACCAAAACCTTTCAGGGTGATATATTTATCCTGCTTAGCAAGATTGGCCTGTGTCAACAGCAAGCCCAACTTTTCAGAGGCCAAACCATCTCCTATAAAACAAGTAGCGGAAGCACAAGCAGGCATGGGAGAGAACAAGTCCCATGAGGAGACTCTCCTAACCTAATGGAGTTTTCTTGCCACCAATTCCTGTCTTCTGTCCATCTATGATCAGGAACAGAAAGTAAACAAAAATAAAAGATGTGAATTAATTGAGAACTGTTGGGAGCTTTTTGGGGGGAAGAATTGGAGAAATTATATACATTGGCGCTTGAAAGTTTGTGAACCCTTTAGAATTTTCTATATTCTATATTTCTCCAGAAATTTGATTTTTGTTTTCTGTAATTGTTGATCAGTCCTGCAGACTGGCTTGCATAATTTTAGCCCGTTACTCCATACAGAACAGCTTCAACTGTAGGATGTTTGTGGGTTTCCTCACTAACTGCTCGCTTCAGGTTCTTCCACAACATTTCGATTGGATTAAAGTCAGGACTTTGACTTGGCCATTCCAAAACATTAATTTTATTCTTAAAGCGGAGATGGTTTTGTAAACCTTTCCAGGCTGATTAGCATCAACAACTCTGGTTTCTCAGAAATTTCCTTTGTTCGTGCCATGATACACTTCCACAAAGGTGCTGTGAAGGGCAGACTTTGATAGATCCCTGTTCTTTAAATAAAACAGGGTGCCCACTCACACCTGATTGTCATCCCATTGATTGAAAACACTTGACTCTAATTTCACCTTCAAATTACAGTGTAACTGCTAATCCTAGAGGTTGAGATATTTTTACCATTCACTAATAGGTAATATTGGATCATTTTCCTCAATAAATAAATGACCAATTATAATATTTTTGTCTCATTTGTTTAACTGGGTTCTGTTTATCTACTTTTAGGACTTCTGATGATGATCTGATGATGTTTTGGGTCATATTTATGCAGAAATATAGAAAATTCTAAAGGGCTCACAAACTTTCAAGCACCACTGTATATGGCAGATCAGAATTCAATGGGTGTCATATTAACATGTAAAATATTGGTACATTTATATATGTCACTTATAAATGGGTTTTATATCCTGAAAAAGTATCTTTAAAGACTTTCAAAACCAATTAATGTGTTTTGGCATTTTACATGATACTGAATACATACATTAATCTGTAGTGTTTTACAATACTTTAATCTAGTGTTCCAAATTATATTCTATATAGAGACATATATTTATTAATGTTCCATTGATGCATAAGACGCTATGACAATAAAATTTACTGTAAAGATTCTTCTTGTACTAATGGCATTAATCACCATCACATGGCCTGCTGTGTCACCTCTTTAAAAACAGATGGGACATTAGGTGTACAGCTTGCTTCGGCACTACTATCATAGGGATTACATTTCACGTAATGCACTGATTAGCAATTAGTGCAAATGAGTGGCAACACGTCAAATGCCAGGGTCCATCGCATACTGGTTGAAGAACAGAGGGAAAAGAGAAGTTTAAACAGTGAAAACCAGAGACGATAAATCTAAAAGAAAATGAAAGAAGATTGAAAAGAGTTAATACAAGTTAATTCAAGATTGAAAAGACACCAGTTGACATTAATTTGTTTCATTTCCTGTTGCCAGTTCTTTCTTCTACTGTATATAGGAGCACCATCTCACCCAGGCACTAGGGCTGCCGAGAGATAGACCAGTGCAGTAGCATGTCCTGTGTGCATGGATTTCCCCAGGTTGAGTCCCAATCTTTGACAGGAATATAATAAGCAATTTTTATAGAGGCATGTAAAGATTTCTGGATAAAAACAACTATTCATTTTATGTTCAGTGAAAAAGCCTAATAAAGTTCTGTGATATTACACATATTAGTGTTACACTGCTCAAAAAAAATAAAGGGAACACTTAAATAACACAATATAACTCCAAGTAAATCAAACTTCTGTGAAATCAAACTGTCCACTTAGGAAGCAACACTGATTGACAATCAATTTCACATGCTGTTGTGCAAATTGAATAGACAACAGGTGGAAATTACTGGCAATTAGCAAGACAAACTCAATAAAGGAGTGGTTCTGCAAGTGAGGACCACAGACCACTTCTCAGTACCTATGCTTTCTGGCTGATGTTTTGGTCACTTTTGAATGTTGGTGGTGCTTTCACACTCGTGGTAGCATGAGACGGACTCTACAACCCACACTAGTGGCTCAGGTAGTGCAGCTCATCCATGATGGCACATCAATGCGAGCTGTGGCAAGAAGGTTTGCTGTGTCTGTCAGCGTAGTGTCCAGAGGCTGGAGGCACTACCAGGAGACAGGCCAGTACACCAGGAGATGGGGAGGAGGCCGTAGGAGGACAACAACCCAGCAGCAGGACTGCTACCTCCACCTTTGTGCAAGAAGGAACAGGAGGAGCACTGCCAGAGCCCTGTAAAATGACCTCCAGCAGGCCACAAATGTGCATGTGTCTGCACAAACGGCTGTCTCCACAGACGGCGGTCTCCACAGACTCCATGAGGATGGTATGAGGGCCCAATGTCCACAGATGGGGTTGTGCTCACAGCCCAACACCGTGCAGGGTGCTTGGCATTTTCCAGAGAACACCAGGATTGGCAAATTCGCCACTGGCGCCCTGTGCTCTTCACAGATGAAAGCAGGTTCACACTGAGCACATGTGACAGACGTGACAGAGTCTGGAGACGCAGTGTAGAGTGATCTGCTGCCTGCAACATCCTTGAGCATGACCGGTTTGGCAGTGGGTCAGTAATTGTGTGTGGTGGCGTTTATTTGGAGGGCCGCACAGCCCTCCATGTGCTCGCCAGAGGTAGCCTGGCTGCCATTAGGTACAGAGATGAGATCCTCAGACCCCTTGTGAGACCATATGCTGGCGCGGTTGGCCCTTGGTTCCTCCTAATGCAGGACAATGCTAGACCTCATGTGGCTGGAGTGTGTCAGCAGTTCCTGCAAGATGAAGGCATTAAAGCTATGGACTGACCCGACCAGTCCCCAGACCTGAATCCGAGGGAGCACATCTGGACAACATGTCTCGCTCCATCCACCAACGTCCTGTTGCACCACAGACTGTCCAGGAGTTGGTGGATGCTTTAGTCCAGGTCGGTCAGGAGATCCCTCAGGAGACCATCCGCCACCTCATCAGGAGCATGCCCAGGCATTGTAGGGAGGTCATACAGGCACGGGGAGGCCACACACAATACTGAGCCTCATTTTGACAAGTTGGATCAGCCTGTAGTGTGTTTTTCCACTTTCCACTTTTCCACTCCAAATCCAGGCCTCCATTGGTTAATAAATTTGATTTCCATTGATGATTTTTGTGTGATTTTGTTGTCAGCACATTCAACTTTGTACAGAACAAACCTTTATTTTTTTGAGCAGTGTATATAGCTATATCTTTACTATTTTTATTTTTAATGCCATTTAGTGTTGTAATATACTGTTTGGATGTCTAGAACAGTGGTTCTTAAACATTTTGTCTTCCAAACCCTAAAATAAAATTGCATCACAAAACAGAAAGCAGAAGTCAAGATGCAAAAATTGTAAGGCTTTATTTTTCACAAGAAGAAGTGCAAAGCAAAAAAATGTGCATGTGTCAGGTATTCAGATCTTTGCTACATGTTCCACAGACATGTCAGAGCAGCCAGTGTGTGTAGGAATTGAAATGGTAAGGGGAGGAGATGTAGAAAACAGGTTCACACACACACACACACACACACATACACACACACAAGCACACACACACACAATAATAATAATAATAATAATAATAATAATAAACACTGATTTTAGCTTGCATTGTCTCACAAAAGTTATTACTTTTACATGGTCTTTTCTTTAACTTACATATTTTAATGACTCTGCTGACCCGACACCTGTATTAATTTTTTCAAGTATGTAGTGAAATAAATGTACGTCAATCCAAAAGGCGTTAGATTATCCATGACAGCCTTTGACAAAGTTTGGTAGTTTTCAACAACTAATCAAGTGTTTTTGTGACAAATGAAGTCTGTAGTGTTTGATGACTGGACAGCTGGAGAGCAGATAAACGGATGGTGTTCACAGTCGTATTTCATCAGAATATTGGAGAAATATTGATGAAGACTGTCAAGGAGACCTCGGAGGTGAGCGGTAATTGTGGGTTTCATGAAATTAACATTAATAACATTCTCCTCCAAAAAATCACTAAGCTCAGAAAACATTTCAAAATCTCCACCGTATATACTGTACACGAGCTGCCCAGCACTGCAACTTTTATGTAATCCACTTTGTCTAATAGGGTCAGGATATTTCTCACTGCATTTAATTTGTCAAATATATCTGCCAGGTACGCAAGACTTGCTTTCCATTTTCCATCATGGAATGCTTTGGGAAAGCATGTCCGAGAGGAACATGCGCACTTCATTGCGCATCTTATTTCAGAACGGAAAAGAAGAGATTCGTGTTCAGACCCCATTTCTTGATAAAGAAGTGGAAAGAGTCTGGTATTTAATGAGCCTGGCTTAATATAGTTCACTATTTTGGTTGCGTATTCAGAACATCGCTAAACTCAGGCTCTAGTATCTTGGAAGCAAGCATCTCCCTGTGGTAAATTTGATGCATGGTGCAACACGTAGAACTTTTGCTTTCAGTGCTGTTTTTTTTACTGCATAGCTCCAGTGTCATCCGTAAGTATGACAGTGCAGCTTTCCCAACACAGCCCTTCCTCCTCCATCTTACTGTTTAGCTTTTTGAAAATGTCATTACCTGTACACCTTCCCTCCCACTCAGAGCTGGACAGCATATCCTTATGCAGTTTTCCTTCATGATTGTAGCGAATAAACACTATTAAATGTGTGACACTCATCATATCAGTAGACTCGTGTAGTTGTAATAAAAATCTGCATTTTTGGTCAAGAAGTCCCACAAGATATCACTGATATTGCACAGATTATGACTCATACTAAAAATATTACAGCCTTCATAAGTAGAAATGTCTTTTTGAGTTTGGCAGTATATCACATTATTGGGCTTATGCCATATTATAATTTGTTTTAGGAATAAGTTAATAATAAGTCTTTAAACTGCTTAATGCAATGATGATATAAGGATAACTTTTTTCAGGAAAACTGTACAATTGAAAGGAGGCCTTTAGCCTAGATACAAGATGAGATATGGTATGACAAGGAGGCAAGGAGGTTTCGTGAGGTATCCTGTTGCACGTTTGCCCACAGCTGTTGCAGCTGGGCCTGTAGATCCTGCACAATTGTAGGTTACTGAAACTGGCATGCCAGCAGGTCTCATAAATACTAGATTGGTGATGAATCTGGCTACTTGGCAGGGCAAGCCTTATAATATTTTAAGAATACTCCCAGGCCTGAGTAAATAAGTGATATTTTTCATCTGGACTTGAAGATCAAGAGCGAGTTTGAATCACAAACAGTGGCTGAGAGGCTATTCCAAAGGTGAGGGGCCATGTATGAGAAAGCTCTCCTCCTGCATTAAATTTCTTAATCCTAGTTACTACAAGTAACCCTGCACCTTGTGAACAAAGTAAGCGTGATGGGTTATAGTGCTGAATTAGTTCACTCAAATAGTGCCAGGCCATGTAGCGCTTTATAGGTTAGTAATAAGATTTTATAATTAGTACAAAATTTAATTGACAGCCAGTGCAAGGATGATAGAACAGGACTAATATGATCAAACTTCGTGGTTATAGTAAGCACTTGTGCTGCTGCATTTTGGACCAACTGGAGCTTGTTAAAGGATCTACCAGAGCAACCAGAAAAAAGGGAATTACAATAATATAACCTTGAAGTTATAAACGCATGGATCAGTTTTTCAGCATCATTAACAGAAAGAATATTTCTTATTTTTGAGATATTATGCAGTAGAAAAAAGGCAACTCTGGTGATATCATTAATGTGTGCATCAAAAGAGTGGTCTGAATCCAGAGTGGGCTCAGCCTTACTGAGAGTATTGATTTTGTTTCGTTTGGCTTACATATACAACTTTCTGTCATCTGCATAACAGTGAAAATTAATTCTATGTTTATGAATAATATTCTCTAATGGTAGAATGCAAAGAGTAAATAATATCGGTCCCAACACTGACCCCTGGGGAACACCATACTTTACTTTTGTTGTATCCGAGCATGAATTATTTACAAGGACAAATTGTAAGTGCTCCCTCACAATTTGGTTAGGATTCAAAACAGGAGCGAGCGAGTCCTATAATACTTACTGTATTTTCTAGCCTTTCCAGTAAAATATTATGATCTACAGTATCAAATGCTGCACTAAGATCTAATGGAACAATTAAAGAGACACATCCATTATCAGAGGACATTAACACATCATCAAATACCCTAACTAAAGCAGTACTTAGTACTGTGGTTGGATCTAAATCCTGACTGAAATGTTTCATGAATATTAATATATAATATAATATGATGTGCAATTATGTAAATAACAGCATAATTGTTGGGAGACTACTTTTTCTAGAACCTTAGAGAAAAAAGGAAGGTTAGATATCGGACTGTAGTTAGATAGTACATGTGGATCAAGATTAGGTTTTTTAAATTAGGGGTTTAATAACTGCACATTTAAAAGATTTTGGTATGTATTCAAGGTTAAGGGATGAATTTATTATTTGTAGTATTTCGTATTTCATGCTCATTTTCATAATGAATATTAAAGTCCCCAACAAAGCCTTATCAGTTATTAGTAGTAGTGTAGAGATAAAGTCTGTGAATTCTTAAAGAAACTCTGGAATAAGGACCGGGGGGCCAATAAATTGTAATGAGCATAAACAAGGTGGGCTTTTTATTTGATGAAGATTGAGTAACTACATCAGCAACAAGTAATTCAAAGGAGTTAGGCATGTAAGTTGTTTTTATATTAAGGTCTATACATTTCTCATATATTGTAGCTACACCACCTCCACAATCATTAAGATGTGGTTTATTTATATAACTTGTTACGGTTCGCCATCCAAAATAAAAGGCAAACTGTGAAAATAAACTTACAGTATAAGGATGTTTAAGGACCCAGTTGCAGTTAGCTCCAGATGGATGTGAACCAAAATGTAAATTAATAAATAATAAAAGGAATAAATAAATCAAGATGAAACTGAAAAGCAGTTGCACCCAAACACACTCACAGCTGGGTTTCGAACCCTAGGTGTTCAGGGATGAACACGTTACCAGCAAGCCACAGAGCCACCAGTGAAAAAACACACCCTAAAGAGGGGCTATACGCCTGAGGACAGACACAAGCGACACGAATAGCAGTCTCAAAAACAAGAGGCTTAAATGATCCGACGGCGTGACAACACGCTAGAGGAAAAGGCTGACAGGAAGAAAGAAGGAAAGGCCAGCGCTACCGATGAAACAGCAAATAGCGCTCGTAGTCCGAGCGAGGTGGCGTGATGGCTAACGCTAGGAACTTTAGCTCCAAGCATGCCTAGGGAACGCCCGTGCATGCGCCAACCAGCATGTGGCAAGGAAGGAAAAAGTGTTCCGGATTAGCAAAGAAGCGGGCGTGGCAGAAGCTTTTACGAGGCAGGTCTACCACTAGTCCTAATAGGGCCAGATGGTAGTTACCACCTAAGAGAACGGCGTAGCGATAAGTCAGCAAGTTCGGCAAATGCAGCGACAACCTGCTAGGACTCAGTAAGGCTCTTATATACCTGAGCCAGCAGGTGTTACTAATAAGGCAATCAATGCCTCTAAAGACCGGTGCCAGCATATCACAGAATGCCGTGTGAAAGTCAGAGCATTACGTGAGTTGACGCTGCCCTCAAGCGTCCCTAGACGGAAGGCCAGCGTGACTCCTAACAGTACCCCCCCAAAGGGGAGGCGTCTCAACACCCCTAAGTGCGTCTAGTACCTTCCCTAGCTTGCCGAACATGCTCAGAATTAAGCGTATGGTGACCAAGGAGGTGCTGATAGGAAGTTTGCACCGATAGGGGCCAAATGGGAAGGTGGGCCAACATGAGCCAGGTGCAAGTCTAAGCTCGGGCTCAAGACTAGCCACGAGTGGCGCAGGGGCAAAGCTTGGCGCCTGCGACTCAGGGGCAGAGCTTAGTGCTAGCGGCTTAAGAGTGGACCTTGGTGCTGGTTGCTCAGGGGCGGAGCTCAGCCCTGGCAGCTCAGGGGCAGGGCAAGAACTGTGAAAATAAATGTATAAGGGTGTTTAAGGACTCAATTGCAGTTAGCTCCAGATGGAAGAGGTGAACCAAACTGTAAATAAATAAATAAATAATAAATCTAATAAGTAAACCAAGATGAAACTGAAAACCAGTTTCACCTGAACACTCTCACAGCTGGGTTTCAAACACAAGCACTGTGACTAGCGGTCTCAAAAACAAGGGGCTTAAATTATCCCACGACGTGACAACACTTTCCTCCAGGTGTGTTCGCACCCCCAGCAGCTGACCAAACAATAATGGAAATCACAAAGTTTCATTAACCATACTATAAATTTACTCATTTCCTACTGTAAAAGGACAAACTACTACTGTACTTGCTTGGATGTATGGTTCACAGTAACAGTCAAGACAATTATTCCAAGTTTATATATATATATATATATATTATCATATTTATTCATTTTAGGCATTTTCAGAAAATGAATTCTGAAAGCTTTCACAAATCTGAAAATGCCTAAAAGTCATAAATATTATATAAATAAATGCTTTTTATACTAAATTTTATCTGTGAACACTTTCATAAATCAGATTATGCCTAAAAATAATAAATAACATCATAATAAATATTTATTAGACAAAATTATATATGTGAAAGTTTTAACAAATCAGATTATGCCTAAAAGTAATAAATAATATCATTACAACAATTTATTAGACAAAGTTATATCTGTGAAAGCTTTCACATATCAGAAAATGCCTACACATAATACACAGTATGTAAATAACTACCTATTAGACAGAATTATATCTGTGATAGTTTTCAGAACTGATGGAGGGTAACTTTAACCTGTGTTGATTCTCTATATTATCAGTTTTTGAAGTTATATGGCCTGCGTGGACGGTTTTATGCCGAGTTAAATTAAAGGCTTAATTATTTCGCGTGTTATCATTTTCGGTCCTCACGGTTTACACGAGCCACAAATCAGCCTGGTCACCTCACTGCAGATGTCAGTAATCTAAATGGTCACTTTTAGAAGTTATAAGCTAATGAAAATAAAGCCCTAAAATGTAATGCCGAATGATTTCACTTTAGATTATGACTTCATCTGACTTCACAAATGAGCCAAATGTAGAATTAATCACAGTTTATTGACTTCATCACAGAATGCAAGACGAAAAAAGCTCCGAATCGCTAACCGCAAGCCAAGTTTTTTTGGTTTCCCACTTGTTCTTTATAGCTGCAAAGTATTTTTTACTTTACAGGTTCACTGCTCATTTTGACAGCATAAGGCTCCACTCACAGCACACACACACACACACACACACACAGCACACACACACACACACACACACACACTGGTCTGTCACTAACGTTGCTACTACACCCGGGAGTTTGCTTCAGTTTTCGGGCGTTATTGACCAATGAGACTGTGATTGAAATACGGGACAGGAGCTGTCCCTTCAGGGATAAATCAATATTGCCCATAAATCCCGGACAATACGGGACGGTTGGCAACCCTAACCATGTCTGTGAGCCAAACTCGGTGGTGGCAGGTGCAAGTGAAATTGAACAAAAATAGATTTCATTTGAGTTTTAGTTCAAATTTAGTGAAAAATACAAACTTGACTAGCTGTTAGTTGGTGCAAACAAACAACGCGCGCTACAATAGAAACTGACGCCACTTTAGCTCTTTTTATTAATTGTTAATACGAGATTTAATGTTTAAAACATGTATGAATCCCGATCAGCTCGAATATGTAACCCAGTAGAATGTCTCTTTTGCTCAACTAGATAAAGTTGCTCTAGGGTCAAGTGCACTACGGAAAAAAAGGCTTTGCAGTAAGGTATAAAGGATGGGTATGAGTGCCATGCTTCACTGTGGAGATGGTGTTCTCAGGGTTATACTCAGTGTTTGGTTTGTTGCTCATTACTCTCTGCATCACTTTTAAATGAGTCTCCAACATGTATTTTGGCAAACTCTAAACGTGATTTCAATTTAACAATTTATTTATGCTGAAAACTATTTAATTATAAAGGTAATTGTTTGGAAGGTGACAATAAATATACTTGGTTGTAGGTGCCTAATCACCGAAACGTTTTACCATTCTGTCCTGAAGAGGGCAATCAGTAGAGAAACCTGAAGGTTAAATCCAAAGAAGAGGAATCGCTGGTCGTGTGACGTCACAATCAACGAGTAAGGAGATGTCGCTAACGAGGTACGTCGATCATAAAGTTTGTAATATTTACACATAGCATTACCAAATTTTAGCCCATTGTAGAGTGTATCCTGAATGTCAGTATTTAAAACATTGTGTTATATTTGTCTTTTCACTTAAAGCACTTTGATGTCTTAAAGATCTCGGTGGCTAGCTAACTATGCTAACTGGCTAGTCTTAGCTACGCCTTTGAGCCTATGGATCACAATGCATCGTGCAGTCTCAGGCTTACATCCATTAAGTTTTAACAGTGTTGTAATAGTTATATCCAGAGCAATTCAATTAATACCAATCGCATGCTAACATATTATCTTTGTTTTCGACTAACTCTCTTGCCACTTTTCTTCCTGTAATAACTCGGTATCGAAGGACCATCAATAATAGTGAAAACTATGGGGATGACGTTTTCAGGTTGAATAATGTCTACGGCGAAGGATTAACATGCAGGACCGTGGTATTTTTTATTATTGATGATGATGATGATGATGATAATAATAATACACAGCGCCTTTCTCAAACGCTTAATATTTACCCCAAGTTCTACCTAGTTACGGTGTCCCGATTGCTGCTTTTTCGCTTCCCGGTTTGCACTGAATATTTAACTATAAAATTCAGGACAAATTGGTTAGAGCTGAGCAAACGCCATCATCTGTATGTGCAATGTTTTTGTTCTTTCAACAAACGAAAGTTGTAGTCCCGTGTAAATTGTCAAAGTACTGAAGGTAGTCATTGATCAATAGAAGCCAAGGGACATGAAGCCATTTATGACATATTGATATAGTATATAGGAGAAACATTATGCAAAAATAGGTAGGTTATTGTGACTTGTTTTTGTTCAGTGTTTTCCTGATGGTGTACTCTTGGACATTAGCCAATGAGAGTGAAGTCTTTAGTTACTTGGAAATTACTCTGGAAGTTCCTTTGTGATCTTGTGGATGCTTACACACCTTGATTTTTGGTATCGTATGGTATCGGCACCCAAATCATCATCATCTCAAATCATCAGTAGTTTGTGTCTCCACCTCAAAATTTGTTTTCCCATTGGTTTTCATTGCGGGCATGTTAAGGTCAAGGTACGATACAAGCACATTATTCCATTATGAGCAGAATCATCCTGCAGTTTTTCTTGTCTCTAGCTCAAAATATTATTTTCCAATTTGTTAACATTGAGGACAAATTATGATTTTGAGGGGCCCCAGAATGAAGCACAAAGCGATTGGTGCGCCAAGCACAAGAAGCTAGCATAGAAGTCTTGATTGACTATGGCTAAGGGTAGCAGACATTTAAGGGTTAGTTAGCTGTCCAGTTATTTATGGCGAAGTTTTAGAAGTAGTCAGGAAACTTGGGGTTAAAGTTATTTGGATGTTTAGATAGTTATGTCTAATTGGCATTAACTGTCCTGATATTTATGGTTAAAGGACATTTGGCTATCTACATATGGCTGCCCAAAGGAAAAAAGTATTTCTTAAGATCGACTTTTCTGTGACTGAAGAGAAATGGAGGATTTCTTAATTTTGTATTAATAAAGGATTACCCATTTCTAAATTCTTTCTCCTAAAACCCCCCTAGGAGAAAAACCTAAGCTGCAGAACGATTTCTTTGATATTTCTCATTTATGTCCTATATGAAACTTTAAAGAAACTAAGCTTGTATTTAGACATGAGCGATCCAAGTAAGAAACATAAGACACCACTGAGATCTTAAATTAAACTGCATGAAATCTTATTCATTTCTTATCCATGTATAGTTGAAAGGTGTATTACTAATACCTGAAGAAATACAGTTCATTATGACGAGATGTAGTTGGTTCATAATTTTTTATTGGTTAAAAATAATTAGTGCAACTGAATTGTAAACATTTTGCACTACATAAGAGCAGCTACATGACCGTGTAAACAGAAATGCATACAATATGATTTAATGTAGAAAACAGAAAATTAACTCTGATAGAACATGGAAGCAAGTCTTTAAAATTGTATTCAATTGGATACTTTTATTGTTTGTTGACTTATCTGGATCTGTAAATTAAAAGTTAATTGTGCAGAAATTAACTTATGTTTAGTGTTGGACCGATACCATCGCTTACACATAGTATCGATATCGGTAATAGAGAGCACCGATACCGGGAAGAGCTTATTGACGCACATAGTCTCCCATGTCGTGGAATTATAAGGTTCTATCTGACATTTTGTTCACATTTTAGTTATTCATTTAAACTTATTCTGTGACAAATCCTTAACATTATGTGAGGTGTTTTATGCATTTTGGACTCTTTATCTGCGGTTCGATCTGGGAGAGCCAAGCCGCGCTTCGAATATACAAGCCGACCAATCAGATTCCTCTTCTTTACCTCACAGATGCACACAAAGTCCACGATCCTGTTCAGGATTAAATGGTGAAGAAACTCAGTGAATGAATGACATGAAATGTTTATTTTAATTGTTACTAAAAACGGAATTGTTTAATTTCAGTGAAATTTTGCAGTGGTGGTGAGAGTTTAATTAATGATGCCTTCATTTTAATAAAACAGTTGTAGTTAATAATTTCATAAAAATATTAACTAAATAAGTATGTTCTAAGGTTGTGTGATTTGGACGCTTAAGTTTCTAACCGTTTTTGAAACATGAAATATTGCTGATACATTGCCTGTCATCTTACGGTTCTTAGTCTTATTTCTTATGTTTTGTTGTACTGAGCCTGAAAGATAATTAAATAGTATACGTTTGAATTTATGTCTTAATTACAACAATCATTTCTTTAATTCAGTCTTTTTATTTTTCTTCCAAAATCAGACATTTTGGTGCATTAAGGTCAACATTTATGATATCAAATAAAACCTAATACAGTACTGCTTTTATATTGACCTGCTACACTTATTTGCTGGAGCAGCTTATTACAGTATCTGAATGCTGTCTAATCTAAAGGAAACTCAAAATAATGGTTCCTACTTAAAATTGACCTCTGCAGTGGGCAAAATAATTAGCAATGACTTTTTACACCTAACTTATCAATGTTTTTGTTAATAAGAAAATGATTTGTCCTAAAACAAGAAATGCCATAAAAACTATAATAATAATAAAAATGTCATAGAAGAATGACATTTTATTTTCTGATACATGTAGACAATCTGTTACGACATTGTCATGTTTTCAAAAGAAATTAGTTTTTTTTAAATATATGTAATATATATGAAAAACAAAAAAGAATTTAGTGAGTCACTGATTGTGCAAGTTCTCCAACTTAGAAAGATGAGAGAGGTCTGTAATTTTCATTATAGGTACACTTCAACTATGAGAGACAAAATGAGAAAAATCCAGGAAATTACATTGTAGGATTTTTAAAGAATTTAATTGTAAATTATGGTGGGAAATAAGTATTTGGTCAATCAACTTAATACTTTGTAACATAACCTTTGTTGGCAATGACAGAGGTCACAGTAGGTACGGTGTTCTTCTTCCTCCAAACACGACGAGTTGAGTTTTTACCAAAAAGTTCTGGTGTTTTAGTTTCATCTGACCACATGATTATTCTCCCCAATCCTCTTCTGGATCATCCATATTGCTCTCTGGCCAAACTTTCAAACATCCTGGGACAATGTGCTTGGCTTAAGCAAGAGTCCCTCTCGGCTTAGTGTGTTATTGATGGTAGCCTTTGTTACTTTGGTCCCAGCTCTCTGCAGGTCATTCATCGCCTCAGGGGTCCCTCCGTGTCAGTTCTGGGGATTTTTGCTCACCGTTTCCATGATCATTTGACTCCACTGGATGAGATCTTGCATGGGGCACCAGAGTCGAGGGGAGATTATCAATGGTCTTTTTATGTCCTCCATTTTCTTACAGTTGCCCTCACAGTTCATTTATTCACACCAACCTGCTTGCCTATTGTAGATTCACTCTTTCCAGCCTGGTGGCAGGTCTACACTTTTCTTCCTGGTGTCCTTCGACAGCACTTTGGTCTTGGCCATGGCTTTGAGTTTGGAGTCTTGACTGTTTGAGGCTGTGGACAGGGTCTTTTTTTATACACGATAACGAGGTCAAACAGGTGTCATTAATACAGGGGTTAATGAGTCGAGCACAGAAGAGCTCCTTAAAAAAAGAAGTTACAGGTCTATGAGAGCCCAATTCTTGCTTGTTTGGGTGACCAAACTACTTTTTTCCATCATGATTTACAATTAAATTCTTTAAATGTTGTGTGTGTTGTGTGTGTGTGTGTGTGTGTGTATGTATAGAACCTACAACCGCACTGATGAGGGTCCTCGATTGGCGACGAAACGTTTGCAATACAATTGCCAAGCTCGGAGAACAACTCCGAACCAACCAACTCAACCTGGGCTTGTGGTGTGGTGGTGTGTTTGTGTGTGGTGTGTGGGTGTTTGTGTGTGTGTGTGTGTGTGTGTGTGTGTGTGTGTTGTGTGTGTGGTGTGTGTGTTGTGTGTGTGTGTGTGTGTGTGTGTAAATAAAAAAGAGAGTCTGTTGTGTTGTTTTTTTTTTTTGTTTTTTCCCTTTTGTCAGTAAGGATTGTTGTGTTTGTAAGCTGTGTGAAACCTGAGGCCTTCACTATTATGAACCAAAGTTATGCTTTTTCTCTGGCAGCTTTCTTCCTGCAACCACTCAGCGGTCGCAAGGGACCAGCTTGAGGCCTTGAAGAGCGGGACGAGGAGCACAACGATCACACACGACAGCACTGGTGCCCTCTCGCAGAGAGCCACCTCCTTATGGATTCCGCAAAGGTTGGGTGCCTCGCAGTCTTGAGGTACAGCAACTGTGAAACCTTTCTACTGATCTTCATGCAATGATTTTGAGTGTTGTTGTAACTGTATGTCTTTCTTTTTTTGTATTTCTTTTAAGGACTTTGGTGATGGAGGTGCATTCCCAGAAATCCATGTGGCTCAGTACCCACTTGAAATGGGAAGAAAGAAGATGACCTCCAATGCCTTGTCCTTACAGGTGGATGGGGAGGGCAAAATTAAATATGATGCCATTGCCCGCCAAGGCCAGGGAAAAGATAAGGTAGTTGCGATATTGACATGGTTTTAAGTTGTTTATGGTTGAGAGTAGAGTTTATCAAATAATTTGTGCTGACATTTGAACAGGTCATATTTAGCAAATACACAGACCTGTATCCAAAGGAAGTGCTTAGTGAGGATGCCCCAGAACTGCAGAGACCTGACGAAGAGGCAGTTCTAGAGGTAAGTCACCTTAAGAAGTATTTGAGGGTGTTTGCCTTGCTTGTATAAATTCAGTCATGAAATGCTGATACTCTGTGCTTTATATGTATGGAACAGTAGTAATGGTAGTTGATGCTATGTTTCCTTTTTGGCAGCAAGTAATGTGTAATCTTAAATATTAATGTTATCAGTACTCAAAAAAAAAAAAAATTTTTTTTCTTCAAACCACCATATGTTTTCATATCTGAGAAACATTTAGCCTTATGTGGGTTTTATCATCGCTATTTCCTGATTTTGGAAGACAAGTCATTTGTCAATATAAATTAACTATTATTATTTTGTCACTGTGCATTATTTTACACTAATAACTAGAGATACACCAATCGATCGGCTGGTGACCGGAATTAGACAGTTTTTAGCGTGATTTAGCTGTGAAGCTCTTCACAGCATGCTGTTTGCGATACATGCATAGAGAAAATAAGCTATGGAGAAACAGCTGAAATTGTTCGGATCAACACATTTCATAAGATGTAAAACAGCATCACCATGCTGAATATGTGGAAAACTAATAACAAAGGCATACTAACAAGAGCAAAGAGGTTTAAACTAAAGACAGAGCAGAGTCAGGCACAAGACAACGGCCCCATCTATCCTTCTTTAGCAATGAAGAAGTTTCCATTCAAAGAAAAGTTGAACGAAAATGTTTCTGTATGCTGCAATTTATAATTATTGGCCAGAAAGAAAATAGTAATTATAGGTTAATTAGTATTAGTATTTAGTATTAGTAAATCATAGGTTTACAAAATTGGTATTTGGAATTGGCCAAAAAAATGGAATTGTGCTTCTTTAGTAATAACCTAGAATAAACGTCTAAATTAACAGCCCTTAATAAGGTTATTGTATAGGCTTCCTTTTTATTTGCCAGTGTCTCTTAAGTCTTGAGGAATGTATATACCTGTTCATTATGTAACTCTTACCAACCTTTTTTAGCTCACTGAGAAGACCAGAGCTGCCCTTGAAAAGCAGGTATCCCAGAAGATTGCTGCTGCCATGCCTGTACGTGCTGCTGATAAACAAGCCCCAGCACAGTATATCCGGTATATCCAGCAATAACATTTCTGTCTGTATATAGTAAATTATCATGCAAAACACTTCAATAATTAAGTTGGTTCCTTTTTTTTATTCAACAGGTACACTCCCTCTCAGCAGGGAGTGGCTTTCAACTCTGGGGCCAAGCAAAGAGTTATTCGCATGGTTGAGATGCAGAAAGACCCAATGGAGCCTCCACGGTTTAAGTAGGTGTCTACTTATAAATTAGTTTCTTTTGTTTGATATTTTTGTTTAATAGTTTTTATTTTTATTTATAATTTTAAATTAGTACTCTGTAGTTGATTACTAATGCTTATAAGTAATGGTAGATAGTGACCCCAGATAATGCAGTTTACTGGATTAGGGGTGGGGAAATATGAAGATTCATTTTATCTTCGTGACAGACAATATGCTTTTCTGAGTATATCGTCAGTGCTTCAAAAACATTGACCAAGTTTCATTATAAAGAGTGTCAATATGGGATAATGTTTGAAAAGTAGTGTTGAAAGATCTGTCACTATTGATGCATTTTGTCATAATAAATATTGTGTATTGTGAAAATGTCTTTAAATATTGTGATGTATTTTTACAACATTGCCCACCCCTAATTAGGATCTTGCATAGATGGCCAATCAAGTGCTGGGTGATCTACAACAGCATCAGAATGGATCACATTAGTAGACCTAGAGCTCAGCAAAGTGAGAGACATGAAAGAATCAAACTAAGGAAGTTTAAACAATCAATTCTTAATTAACCACAATTCTTAATTAATCAGTTAGCCTAATTAACCACACCTGATGCGGTCCACCACAAGCCTGAAAACAAGCTTTTAATTAAAACCAGGAGTGAAAGATATCTACAGGTAGAGATCCGAAATATGCAGTCCTGTGATTCCCAAGGTAAACAAATGAGAAAATCTGCTCCACAAAGCAAAATATTATGGAGAGGATGCTGTCTAAATCCAAGACTCTAAAGGAACAGGAAATGTCTGTTTCACTATCAGCTATTACGAAAATAGGTAATTGATTTGTCAAAACAGATGATGTTGCTAGAAGGCAGGAGTCTAAGGCCCAAAACCACTTGCAGAGAACACCTGTTGAAATCTACAGTTCCCAAAAGGCATGACAAAAAAACTGCTAATAGAATTTTACACCTCAGAAAACAAGACTCTCCTGGGAAGAACAATAACCAGGAGGTTGTCTTGTGTAGGTAAGAATTACACCAAGAACAGAATTAAGTTTCTGGCAGAACTTGTAACATTTGATCCAGAGTGGTTCAGCAGAGTTGTGTTGATGATGAATGTCAATTTGAATTGTATGGTGATTGTCCGGAGTTGTAGTGGAATACAACAGTGAATGCCTCTATACTACCACTAGGAGGTGAGGTAGAGTTAGAGGTGTCATGGTGTAGGGAGGCCTGTTAGCTGCTGGTGGGCTCCTTCACTCTGAAAAGGCAGTTAATTATTTGGAGTAGGACAGTAGTACAGAAAAGTTTTCTTCCCATAGTTGAAATGTTGTTCAACAAGACAGTGCTGCTACTCACTCTGCAAAGTCCACTAAGAACTTGCTTGAGAACAAGTCCATCCGGCACATGTTTCGGCCTAGTCTAGATCCTATTATAGAGAATGTTTGGTCTCACATTAAACACAAACTGACTGGGAATCAGTTTTTGAAATACTCATCAGCTATATGAATGGCTATGTAGTGGCTCGGTGGATAGCACTGTCGCCTCACAGCAAGAAGTTGCTGGGTTCGATCCCAGGTGGAGCAGCCTGGGTCCTTTCTGTGTGGAATCTGCATGCCCGGTATCCTCCCATAGTTCAAAGTTACATGCATAGACATGCAAGATAGGTGATTTGGGATACTGAATTGCATGCAATGGTGTTTAGTATTGAAGTTGTACTGATGAAACGTGTGTGTATTGATGTAACCTTATTCCTGTCATGAATATAGCCATTTGCTAATGCGATATTAAAAAACAAGAAATTTTACATGTCTGCACAGTACTGGTCTACTACACAAGACCACCAAGCATTATTTGTGACTTTTAACGCACTGCTTTATGGAATATATATTTTTAAATGAAAGTATGCACCATTCAAGTACTGCATTATGTTCTGTGAAATAGGTCGTACCATAGTCCATTACCATAGCGGCATAGTCTTTGTGCTACTGTAATGAAAATGTGAAATGTATTTTTAAGTAACTGCATGCTAATGATGCGTAAAATACGATACGCGAAGCGTTGCTGCTGAAAACATGAGTGGCGTCCTGTTATACACATGATGATAAACCTTTTGTAATTTATGAAAAAACATAATTCT
The DNA here is from genome assembly GCA_025084515.1 of Ancistrus triradiatus. Taxonomy (NCBI): domain Eukaryota; kingdom Metazoa; phylum Chordata; class Actinopteri; order Siluriformes; family Loricariidae; genus Ancistrus; species Ancistrus triradiatus. The sequence goes on along the minus strand of JAJAGP010004303.1, from coordinate 5,024 downwards.
AAAAATACAATGTAGTATTATGACCCTGTGTAGGGGAAAGCTGTAATAATTACAGTATTTTTTATATTTTTGCCTATGACCTAAAACAACATCATCAGATGTTCACAAGTCCTAAAAGTAGATAAAGAGAACCCAGTTAAACAAATAAGACAAAAAAAATTATACTTGGTCACTTATTTATTGAGGAAAATAATCCAATATTACATTTACAGCATTTAGCAGACGCCCTTATCCAGAGTGACTTACAATTGATACGATTTTACAATCCAAGCAATTGTAGGTTAAGGGCCTTGCTCAAGGACCCAACAGTGTCAGATTGGCACAGGTGGGATTTGAACCCTACACCTTTTGGTCCATAGTGAAGTACCTTAACCACTAGGCTGCCACAGTCCATACAGTCCCAGGCAACAGTTTTTCACAGTTCCCATTTTAATTTCTATTTACACAGTATTCACAAAACTGCCTTTCTGTTAGTGATATACTGCTAGTGTTGCATTTGAATCTGTTTCTACAGGATTAATAAGAAGATCCCTCGTGGCCCTCCCTCACCACCTGCTCCAGTTATGCATTCTCCTAGCAGAAAGGTATGACTTTATCAACGATATGATCAGCTATGCTTACTTCAGAGGTGGTTTAGGGTCTTCTCGGCGTTCTTATTAACTGTTTCACTTGTTATATATCTTCATTTTTTTTAGGATAACCAAAAGCACAACAAGAGTGGAATATCCTGCCCTGCATTTTCCCAACTGGAAGAATGCAAAGGTTCGATAACAGATTTCCTCTCGCCTGCCTCAGATGCACAGTACCTTATTATTTAATTGTTTCCGTCATTGTCTTTGTGAAAATGTAGATTAATTTAGCTAGCATTTGAAAGTCTGATGAATATATTGTAAATACCTTATAAATACCTACAAAACATCTAATGTTAATCAGTTTTCTGCTCTTTTCATATATCAACACAGAGACTATTTGTATGTGTTACGATGTTTGCTTGTGTTTAACAGGGTTACACAATTCCACTGGACAAGCGTCTAGCTGCTGATGGGAGAGGTCTTCAGACAGTCCACATCAATGAGAATTTTGCTAAATTGGCTGAGGCTCTTTATATCGCAGACAGAAAGGTATACTCCTCATTTTCGAAGGGCACACATTGTAGGTGGAATGGTAGTCTTCTAAATTTCTGTGAGCTGAATTGTATTGGCCCAATTCAGAGGTGCTGGTTAATAATGTTTCTAATTCTACATTGTACTCTGTTGTTGGCAACAAAATAATAATTGAAACTCCATGAAATATAAAAAATAGTATGCCAGAAAAGTAAATATGGCCTTAAATGTCAATCATTAAGGTTCAAGTTCTAATTTGTAGCTACAACCAAATGTTAGATTAGTTCTCCTATGTGCATTCTCTGTATTGCACTAAATAATATCTTATAAAGAAGCGTACTGTAACTGTTACAAAAACCCAAAAAGCTAGCTTGCATGCTTGCATTTACAAAATTTCAGCAAAAAACAATGCGAAGTCGTGTTTTCATCCACTGCAGTTATGCGAATAAAGTTTAGATGACGTAGGCAACCACGATTAGGGGTGGCATTAAAAAAAACAAAAATGGAGGAATTTAACTCGTCTTTTAGTCAAATAATCTTTATAGCCATTTCCAGTCCTTTTAAGGTTACGTTCAGGTCTGAAATGTGTGAGGATTGGTTCGCCCAGCAGCACGTATGACACAGCTGTTCATTCATTCAACACATCCCACCTCTTCATTCATTCTTTCACTTAGTCTGCGTAATTAGCTACGTTATAATTTTAACAGATAATGTTTACATTCAGGCGGGTTGAGTTTTCCATCATATATAAATGTAATGAAACCGATTTATTTTATTTTTTTCCATTTCATTTTTTTTTTCAGATCAGATGAAACTAAATCATGTGACTTGATCCGTTAATCACGGCTTGATACGCCGTTGTTTATTTGAAAAAGCTTTTCTATCACATTTTTCTGCATTTCAGCTTTAGTAATATTCTAACTTTTACACCTCGTTATAGTGTTAAACTCTTTTTGCGATGTTTGTGTTTTGTCAAATTTTGGATTTTTTTGACCAATAAAAAAAATTCACAAAAACTTGGTGGATTGAAACCCGCTATTATCTTGAATGCCCTGTATCACTAAGCAGTCTGTCACAGATTTATCTTTGAATATAACTTCATTGGCAGTTGGAAGTTTTTGGGGATTGATGCATTTTAATTGTGTGGAAAAACCTTAGAAAATTTCCCCAAGATTAGTTGTGTGTCTTCTGGCCAAAGCAGTCACCTAATTTATAAACCGTGCATATGCATAAACATGGGTTTGGGATTTATAAAGAAATGCTTGGGAAGAAATTGAGTATGTAATTACGAAAAGCAAATTCATTGGCCTGCGGCAACTGAACTGTTACAGATATTTTATCTTAGTTATTCAGAGTGATCCTACAAAACTTCTCATTAATAAAATAAACAGGATAAATGCTTTTAGTGGAGATATTCTAGGTAGGGTTTTTTTGTTTGTTTGTTCTTTCTTTTTGTTTTTCCCCCAGAAAGTTGAAAATGGAGGAGTAGTTAAGAGGTGATACATAGTTGCACAACAACAGTCAGTACATGTAAAGCATTAAGACAGTAGGGCCAGATCACATTTTACATGAGTGGTCTACCAGCAAAATATCTTGCCTGTGATGCTGTGGTGTTTTCATTTTATTGGATAGAATGGCATTGATATGTTTGTTGTTGTGCTAAAAATTGAACCTTGTTTTGTTGTTGTTGTTTTTGTTTGGGCCCTTTAAGCAAAAATTCACTATAGTCTTTTCTGAAAATTTTCATTTTCTGATTAGCTTGGTACAGATCTTGGGCCAGTTTTGTGTATACAAGCTCTGTCCAGATAGCATTGGAACAACTATTACTAGCTACTGAATTTTATGTCATTTTAAATAAATGATACAAGACCACTGAGATAATCCAGCATGTTATATGAGCTTTATGGTACTGTTACAGGCCAAACCTGAAGTTTGCGTAATTATTAAATTATTAAAAATATTAATATACTATATAAAATTACGCTATAATTATCACTGTTGCTTTGTTATTACTTCTGCAAGTGCCTGTACTTTGAGTAGATGTACAATATGGTATTCAGTTGCAGAGCCCGAAAGGATCTGTTGAGTCAGCGTGACAACAACATTTTTTTCAAATAAATATTTTTCATTATCAGAACTTGACTAGAAAAATTGTCATTTGAGCTGGGGATTATAAGGACAGTGACTGTATTTTGTTGGATTAAAGGATTTTTAAAATCTTTTTATTTTGTAATACTGTTTTATCTGCATAGGCCAGAGAGGCAGTAGAGATGCGAGCTCAAGTGGAAAAGAAGATGGCGCAAAAGGAAAAGGAGAAGAAGGAAGAGAAGCTCAGGGAGCTGGCAAAGATGGCCAGAGACAGGAGAGCAGGAATCAAAAGCCATGGCGACAAAGGTACGTACATCAGCTAAAGTGGCAGCTCCCTTGTACAGTTAACCACTCCTTATACTTTTTGATTATCCGATGCACTGTTGCTACTGGCACAACCAAAAGCCACAATGCGCCATCAAAAGCCCTCACTAAGCTATTTCCTTTTAACAGTGTCATGGAATATGGTTACCATGATATTTTTAACAAACATGTACAAATAAAATGACACACAGTTCAAATTTGTCATTAACATCTCTAGCACAATGTCTTACCATTGTATCATCTTATCACCCTTTGTCACTTTTTCTGTTTGTCATTTCCAGGTGGATTAAAGTCAAATAATCATGCATATTTAACCGTAACTTGGCATGTGTATGAACAAGTTGGGGCTTAATTATGCTTATATCGGAGACATACTGATCCCAGTTTTTCCTTGTTTTTGCCAATTCCAATACCTGAACTCTGGGTATCAGCCAGTATATTCGAATTTTTTAATTTTATTACTTTTCAAAACTGTTGCCTTTTTCCCCAGATAATTTGAACGTTGTAAGGCAAAGTGTGTGAAAGGAGAGAGAGAAGATTTCTATAATTGATTTTCATTTCAGCCTGTAGCACAAATTTGACTAGGCGGTGTCAGTGGGGTATAATTTTCTCAAGGCTGTTTTTAAGATATTTAAAAAAAAAACTGCTGTGCATGTTTTTTTCCTAAAGTATTTTCAAAGGCGCCAATTTCCAGCTTAAACCTGTAAGAGCACAATGAATATCTTGTACTTTTCAAGTCTCCTGAAAAGCGAACAAACGATGTTCCAAAAATAAAAATATAAATCTTGTCATTACAAGATCTTTTAAACAATATTTTTTAAAATAATGATTTTATGTGCAAGCCTTAATTTGTTTGCTTGAAGTGACTTACCCTGATGTGTATCATTACCTTGTTGATAAGAGTGTGTTTAAGACAAAACTATGTTTGTAATTCAGTTATTTATGTCTGCTTGTCAGTTTTTAATGTTAGTAGCACATTATTTTGTCATGGTTTGTTGCCCGACAGCAGAATAACGTCACTATTTATAGTACATGTAACAAGGTCCCATATTATTGATGACACAACTTATAACCACTTTAACAAATGTAAAGCTTTTATAAATGTAAGTATGTATCATTCATATAAATCGACATGCAGAAGACAGTGTGCCCTAGATATCCTGGAACTGCTGGGGTTTTCAGCCATCTGTGCTGTGCTTTGTGTTTTTGAAAGTTAATAAACTAATTTCTTAAAGCGCATTTGTACCTGGCCTGACAGAACATTGGTTAACTGAACAACATGGTCATAATTTAAATGTTAAAGGACTCTCATTATATCAAGTTTTCAGTGTCAAAAAACTTGTTTTAACTAGTTATTTGCTATTGTTTTGAATTCTTAACTGAATGTCTATAGGTGTTGTACATATGTAAAGTACAATATATTCTACTGCATTATTCTGCGTATGTTGATAGAGGATTTAGTTGCGTTGCTTATTCTAATCGCAAAGTTGTGAATGGAACGACACTCAC
>JAJAGP010004302.1:0-52526 GCA_025084515.1 Ancistrus triradiatus | reverse complement strand
GGGATTTGAACCCTGGACCTTCTGGTCCATGGTCCAGTACCAAAACTGCTTGGCCACCACAACCCATATATAGTTAACTCCATAATACTCCATAATATTTATATAGTTAATCCATACCAAGAAAGCTTTCCCACTGAGGAAATAAGATCCTACATTGAATCTCTACATTATTATATTTAATATCATGAATTCACATTATAACAAAGTAGGGGTAGGTATTGGAAAGGACTTCATGATACGATACATGGGTCACGATACGATTATATCACGATACATTGCGATACGATGCATATTGCAATATTCCACACAGTTCACTGAAAATATAAAAACAGCTGAAAAACAAGTAATGATGTACAATCTTGAATCATCTTAATACAGGGTGGGCCATTTATATGGATACACCTAAATAAAATGGGAATGGTTGGTGATATCAACTTCCTGTTTGTGGCACATTACTATATGGGAGGGGGGGAACTTTTCAAGATGGGTGTTGACCATGGCGGCCATTTTGGATCCAACTTTATTATTTCCAATGGGAAGACGGTCATGTAACACATCAAACTTATTGAGAATTTCACAAGAAAAACAAAGGTGTGCTTGGTGGAAATTTATTCTTTCATGAGTTATTTACAAGTTTATGAGCACTTATAAAATGTGTTCAAAGTGCTGCCCATTGAAATGCTCTCCTGATCTGAACCCCTTAGACATTTATCTCAGGGTCATCAGAAGGCAATTGTCTATGCTGTGAAGATACGAGAAGTACAGCATCTGAAACAACGGATACTGGAAGCCTGTGCTAGCATTTCTTCTGCGGTGTTGCCATCAGTGTGTCAAGAGTGGGAGAAGAGGGTTGCATTGACAATCCAACACAATGGGCAGCACTTTGAACACATTTTATAATGTGAGCTTGTAAATAACTCATGAAAGAATAAAGTTCTGTTAAAACCAAGCACACCATTGTTTTTCTTGTGAAAGTCTCAATAAGTTTGATGTGTTACATGACCCTCTTCCCATTGGAAATAATAAAGTTGGATCCAAAATGGCCGACTTCAAAATGGCCGCCATGGTCAACACCCATCTTGAAAAGTTTCCCCCCTCCCATATACTAATGTGCCACAAACAGGAAGTTGATATCACCAACCATTCCCATTTTATTTAGGTGTATCCATATAAAAGGCCTACAGTCAAAACAGTGTATTGCGACCTCTACAGGAGTGGAGCTTGTAGTTTACACCCCATTTGAAATCTGTTTTTTATCCCTTCAAAGACACAATATTTTGAGCTGAAAATCAATGTCGTATATCAGGAAAATAAATATCGCAATATATTGCTCTAACGATTTTTTAGCACACTCCTATGACAAAAGTAACATCCACACATGGCACTGACCTGTCATGCATAAGAACTGCCCTTATACTCAGTCTTCGCTAGAAGTCCAGCAGACATCTCGTTGATCTTTAATCCCATGGACCAATAAATCAAACCCTCTATTCGGGTCCAGCAAAAGGCCACAAACAGTCTTCGGTGCACCGAGCTTTGCTATCCTGTTAAAATTAAGCAGCAGCGATCAAGGCCGAGATGCATTAACTCTGGGCTGCTAGGTGAGCCGCATTTAAGAAGATTCAATTTCAGATCATTCGTTCAGAAGAACAGATCCCTTCTCCAATGGCAAAGCACATGCGAAACAACAAGAGAACTCGCTAAGCTGAAGACTATCTCGCCTCTGTTGCGGCAGAAGGAGATTTATAGAGTTTTTTTTCTCTAATATAAGGCTTTATCAGCTGTCTTCGCAAATTCTTCTATCCATAGGGAGGAATAAAAGATACTGATGACCATATTGGGGTAGGAGTGGTTGCAGCCTTCTCTCCCCACCTGCCACCGAGATCCCATCCAACACTGTGACTGATAAGCCCTATCTGCATACACCAGCTGGGCCTTCATCATTCTCCCATGATGAAAAGGCCACATTTTAAGTGCAGTCACCTGTTTACACCTCCAGGCACAAACCCTCCAAAATAAGAATATAAAACACCATTCGAAACATCGCATTAAGCAGCCTTTTAGATAACATCCACATCCATTTTCCACTCATCATGCCACAACACTCCACAGAGAAGGAGAAGCCGTAGAAGATATTGTGATGTGTGAATACAAAGGCTTATATAAACCAAACAAGGAGCTATTAGCAGGACGGAGTTTGTTAACGATTATTTAGCTGGAAGAGCGAGGTAAAAGTGCGCACCTTTGTTTATTGTTCTCTCCTCAGCTTTTAACAGCTCATGACAGGCCGGCTTTATTAAACTGTGCTTTGAGCATGCCCCAAGAGCCAGTAAAACTTTTCTTACGGCTGGATGGGGATCCATTCCAATGGCCAATCTCCAAATTATTGCAGTATAATAGCTCTGATAGCGCAGCCAACCGTGCTGTGTCAGGGGGTTAAATGGGGAGGTTTAATACTTTAATCAGGTTTAATCTCCGGGTAGGTGAGCCGAGAGCTGCTTATTTTTGCATGTCCTAATTGGAATATGTCATTGAAAGACCGGTTTCTGGTGGAAACTGTGCAGAACTGATGGTGGATTGTTACTAGATGGCAAACTTCTTTGTGCCTCTGTTACTTTGTTTGTTTATTTATCCCCACCTCAAATGCTTTTGCTTCAATACAGGCAAGTGCCATTTTACGACCATCCGATCAACATCCGTTCACTACAACAACCAAGGTGTTAACAACTACAATAAATTATAAGAGGGAATAAAAATCTGTTCTGGATTCTGGATGCTGCAGTCATAAAAAGCTGATCACCTCAACAGCCAATCAACGCTGTGGATCCACGTGCAGAGGCGGGAGTTTAGGTCCATCATTCATCTGTGTGTGTGTGTGTATGTGAAGGCATCTTAATATATTCACAGAAGTAGCTTTTTTTTTACTTACTATACATGTCATTTATATCATTCATTCATTCCTTTGCTCATTCCTATACCTGCTTCATCCAGTTCAGAGTCTCAGGGAGCCAGGACCTTGCTTGCAGCCCAGCACGCTGGAAAAAACCCTAGACAGGCCACAAGTCAATCACAGAACACACTAGGACACTTTAGAGACATGGCAACTGTGGTGGCTTAGTAGTTAAGATACAAGACTGTGGATCAGGAAGGCCTAATATCCCACCCCTGAACAGAAGGGTTCAAATCTCACTTCCGCCAAGCTGACACTGTTTGGTCCTTGAGCAAAACACTTAACCCACAACTGCATGGACTGTAAAATTGTATCTGTTGTAAGTCGCTCTGGATAAGGATGTCTGCTCAGTGTCTAAATGTAAATATAGTGACACCAAATTACCCAATGAATGAAAGATGCATGGAACCCAAAGTACCAGAAGGTAACCAATGCAGACATAAGAGACAGTTGTCTGACATCTCCAGCCACACAGACAGAACTAAATAGGCTTGTAACCAAACTGGTTACCTGTATCAGGTATTATTATATCAGATAATGTTATTTAGGGTCATTCCTCCTCCTATCTGCTAGGGGGTGATAGGGAGGCCAGATGTTTAAATACAGGAAGCTAGATAAGTAGTTGAGAGGTGACCTTCAGGCATGGGGGACTCTCCATTGGAATCTCATTTTTTTGAGAAACCTAGTGGTTTCTGGGCTCATTGTGAGTATTTTCTTACCTTTTCTTTGAATGCTAAGGTAAAAATACTAAAAGCATGGTGGTTTGGGACTCACTTTTACATTCTTATGCAGAAGGAGATTCTTATATTACCTGAACATTACAGCCTTTATGGTGAAAACTGAGGATAGTTTGAGAGTTGCTGAGTTTATAAGAAACCTTCTCTTCATCCCAAAGTTGCACCACTTCCTTTACTAACTCCAGGGACTGATATTCATCAGGTGGGACCAAGCATTGGACTATGGATATCTATGGACATTGATTCTCTGCTTAACATTGGGAGATGTTTGGTAATTTCGGGGCTGTCTGTGTCTTGAACGTTTGCCTTTAGGATTTCTCTACATTTTTTTTCCCTTTGGGTTATTGTTTGGATATAGATGTTGATATAGTTTCTTTCTGCCTCATTGTCATTCTATTGGTCATTCTTCTTTACCTTGCCTCTCTTTACATAGTTCACAGATGGTACACCCTTCATGGTTTTTGTAACTGCTTATCTAGTGAGTTCTCTAGGCGGTTAGTTACAGGCTGTTACACCACTGACATAACACCACAAACACCACACCTTGCTGTACTAAATTTATCTTTATGGATCCCTAGTGGTGGGCGGCGTTTGGGTTCTGACCCCCATTTAATTCTTCCCAGAGTCTTTTCAGTATGCAGGTAAGCGTGTAACCAATCAGCTACCCACTGGGGTCCCATACTACGCGTTTTATTAATCGACACAGAGGCTCCAATGACGGAATGTCACTGTCTCGTGAAAATAAACACAAAACTGCATATGTGGCTAATAAAACAGCAACAAAATGCGAGAACGTACCAATAATACACAGGAGACACTGATTAGGAAGACAGCAGGAGCAAGGAAAGCCTGTTTTGCAAAAGACAGAAGTGAAGGACCAGTCTACAAAATAAAAAGCAAGGACTCAAAGTGTGAGGAGTGAATTGTAGAATGTGTTTAAAATGGTAGCAGCACAGTTTGTATAGACAGTGTAAGCTTTGGGGTGCAAATGTAGGTGCCGTGCATTTTAATATGTGTAATATTAATGTGGTAAATTGGACTGCTGGTAAGATATTGTATTGAGTCCAGTATCTTAACTAGATTAAATACTGGCCCTTCCAAGCTGCCATTGTTGGGCCCTTGAGTAATGCCCTTAAGTCACAACTGCTCAGATTGTACCTTGGAAAATGATACCCATACATTTCATGTAGAAGTATACGTGCTGTCTGTATTACATCCCTCAAATGTTAGTGCTTGATATTTAATATTTATCTGTTCTGAGAACCTTCTACTGTTTCTTGATCAACATTGGGCTTCCAGTTTGCCACTTATGAGCATGCACTACACTTTCCGACAGGCTGGAAATTGTGACCGTCCTAAACAACCGGCAAAGCAGCCATGTGCCGGGTTTAGTTGTCAATGGAGTAGGTGCTTATACAATGTAAGAAGCAACTGCAGGCTTTATAATACAGGAGTCAGGTCACTCTCTAGGCGAGGCCACTGTGAGGACACCCATTTGATGAACAGATGACAAATTGTCATGTAAGGAACCTTGATCTGTCTTTCCCTTCCAAGACCATAATGCATTGCCCTGTGACCTCAACTGTCAGAAGAAGGATTGTTTCACTTCTTTATAAAACACACACACGAGTGTTTATTCAAGAAAAGTGGCACAGAGGGCTATTTTATCAGTCCCATTCATATCAAATCGCCAGTGATGGATTCCACACTACAACGTTTACAAGACAGCTAGAAAAACATATAGAAGAGGCATCTTATTAGTTTTTATGACAGAAATAAATGAAAAAATAGGAGGAAGCTCAGCTGTGCACGCAAGTCGAGGAGTTTAATATGTAGTGTATATATCACAGAGTAAGCTACATTAAAAACATTTAAAACACAACCACGGCTTTTCCTCACTACATTTCCCAGCGCTCATCACTCTTGCCATGTGACTCTCTAGGTCACACACTGGTCAATGCTGGGAAGTATTGTACTGCATAATGTATATTAAACACGTTTAAAACACAACCCCAACCACTGCTACAGATGGGCAAAATCATTAACGTAAAGTTTATTTTATAATAAAATATTTAATATCTCATGTAATTTATGGCGTAATTTAAAGTGTTTAAGGTTTCTTTGGCTGAACTCTCAAGTGACTTATAGATTTCCACATAGAACAGCTGTACTGGATTAGACGGTGTGGATGCGCCTACTACATTCATCTAAAATACACTCTGAAATAAAAAGCGCCCAGGTCCTGGCATTGTTGAGTTGAACAGGGTTGTGACTGGTAGATTTGAAAAGCTAAAACAGTGCCACATCAAGTTCATTTATAAGAGGTTAAACACTACCATGGCAACATCTTCATTTCATCAAAAAAACCCACAAAACTGCTGTATAATGACGTCTACAACCCTGAAACAGAAAAAGCTGGGACAGTATGGAAAATGTTAATTTTAAAAAACGCATTGTGTGACTTATTTCATTGCAGACAGTATGAACCCAAAATATTCCATGTTATTTCTGGTCAACTTCATTTCATTTGTTAATGAACATCCATTCCATTGCATTTCAAGTCAATAACCACTTTGTAATGAGTTCTTCTCACAACGCTTAAGAGACGTACTAGCACAGATGATACCAAGTGATTAAGGTGTTAACAGGGGTTCTCCACACATTCTTTATTGTGGACAGGTCAGGGCACACCTATTCAAAAATGGATGGACATCCCTGGAAATTATGGTTTTGAAGGAGCTTATGTTGCTCTAACGCTGCCATGACAGATGTGTAAATGGCCTTTACCAAGGGCTCTGACCCAACCCCATACCATGACAGACCCTGGCTTTTGGACTTGTTGCTGATAACAGTCTGGAGGGTCCTTTTCATCTTTGGATCGGAGCACATGGCGTCCATTTTTTCCAAACTAGATCTGGAATACTGCTTGGTCTGACCGCCATACACATTTCCACTGTGTGATGGTCCATCCCAGATCATCTGAGCCCAGAGAAGTTGACACCACTTCTGAACATGGTTAACATAAAGCTTCTTTTTGCACAGTAAAGTTTTATGTGGGACTGTGGTAGCCCAATGGATAAGGTAAGGTCCAGGGTTCAAATCCCACCTCTGCCCAGCTGCCACTGTTGGGTCCTTGAGCAAGACCCTTAACCCACAATTGCTTGGACTGTAAGACTGTATCAATTGTAAGTCGCTCTGGATAAGGGCATCTGCTAAATGCTGTAAATGTAAGTGGCATTTGTGAATGTAACTGTGTATTGCAGTGATTGACAAAGGTTTGCCAAAGAAATCCGTCTATTGTGTTTATATCTGCTATTGATGAATGATGGTTCTTTATGCAATGCCCTTGCCCTTTACACACAAAAATTCCTCCAGCTTTGAGTCATTTAAAGATATTATGCAGTGTAGAGGAAGGAATACGCAAATGAGTTCCAAACATTCTATGAGACATCTCAGGCATTTGTTGATGAACTGGAGTTCCTCTATCCATCTTTTCTCCGCAAAGCCTTTCATGGATACTGATTTTGTACCAAACAATGATTAGAATCACCAGTTGTCATCACATCATTACTTGGTGTTTTTTTTTTTTTTTACCTCATTACTAACCCTACTTGCCCCCATCTTGACTTTTTTAGAATGTGTTGCATGCCTGGAATGTAGGAATGGAAGTCTGCAATGAAATAAAACTCAAAGTGCTTGTAAATTCCATACCGTCTCTATTTGATTTGGGTTTGTACTTCCAGAATGAACTGGGTTGATAATGTAGTTCAGGAGTCTTGGACTGCCAAACTTATATTTGTGGAGCTGCTACTGGCTAAACCATAGAGCGAATGAGAGTGATTTACTTTACACCAGCAAAAAAACAAATAAGTCATGGTTTATTCAGACTTCCACCTTGGAGCTTTTTACACACAAGTAGGAGCCATAACAGACAAATTCAACGCTATGGAATAATACATGATTGTTACTGTTCAGGATGGTTAATGATGGTCTGTAGAGGCACTAAAGGGATTGTGCTTTCAGTTCTCCCGCTGTGGGCAGTGAACTGTGTGTCGGTGAGCTGTGGACTGACTTTATTAATCATATAATAAAATATTCAGAGACTAATCAAGGTTGGTGTAATTAGGCCTGTATGCTTGCGTAGCTCCAGACTGATGCAGTGATTAACACGCTTTTGCACCATGCTTGAATGGAGGAGAAACATTTGCCTGATGTTGTTTGGGCAGATTTGCGAAAACAGCACTTTGTGAGTATAAATGGAGCTGTGACACACACACACACACACACACACACACACACACACACACACACACACACACACAAGAGAGAAAAGTCTAGTCATTGGCTTTTGTTTGTCCTGGGTGTCCGACTCACTCAGGTTCAGGAGTTCAAGCGGCTGAACTGGGCCGTGCTGAGACGGTATTTATAAATACCCCATTTTTATTTACTATAACAGTGTCACGCTGGAGCTGCCGAGTTTGCACAGTTTTAAGAGCTCAACCATTACGTAAGATGAGAAGCCACATTCTGCAATACGTTTAAAACATTATTGCAGTTCTCGCCCGTTTGTAAGGAACTGCATGTGAAATGTTTTTAATCCTCCGACCACTGATTTCATGACTCAGTATAAAACACAGCTATTTTGTCAACATCCAAAAGCTCCCTCAGCACATTCCCTTTATCCTAGTGTGCGGCTGCTCAAAGGAAGCTTTGTTAAGATTTAGGAGTAATAAGAAACTGTAGTAGCTCCTATTTAGTTGGGGCAATCTAAGCAAAAGAACCGCTGCGTTTACATTCGCGTCAGTAATCTGACAAAGGGACAATAAAAAATAAAAAGCATGTATTATAGTACAGCGCAAAAGTCTTTGGCCACCATTAGATTTGTTGTTTTAGCCACTGCATAATGACCATGTACTGTATAATCACATGTAATGTATACAGCCTTTTCACCTTGTTCCCCTCCTTCTGAAAATTGGTGTCTTGGCTACTACACTTTCAAAAAGGTTCTTGGTCAAGCTTCTTCAGACTGTAAAAGGGTCAACTTTGCATCCAGATGCTGCTACTGCTCAAGCAATATATACCTGCCCCTGTAAACTATAAAAGCTGTTAGAAGCTACAGTGGGGCAAAAAATTATTTAATTATTAGAAGTCTGTAATTTTCATCATAGCTACACTTCAACTATGAGAGACAAAATGAGAAACAAAAATCCAGGAAATCACATTGTAGGATTTTTAAAGAATTTAATTGTAAATCATGGTGGAAAATAAGTATTTGGTCACCCACACCCAAGCAAGATTTCTGCTCTCACAGACCTGTAACTTCTTCATTAAGAAGCAGAATGGAAGAATGGAACATGGCTGGGTCTTCCAGCATGACAATGATCCCAAACACACCGCTTGGGCAACGAAGGAGTGGCTCCGTAAAAAGCATTTCAAGGTCCTGGAGTGGCCTAGCCAGTCTCCAGACCTCAACCCCATAGAAAATGTGTGGAGGGAGTTGAAAGTCCGTGTTGCCCCAAAACATCACTGCTCTAGAGGAGATCTGCATGGAGGAATGGGCCAAAATACCAGCTACAGTGTGTGCAAACCTGATGAAGACTTACAGGAAATGGGTGACCTCTGTCATTGCCAACAAAGGTTATGTTACAAAGTATTGAGTTGAACTTTTGTTACTGACCAAATACTTATTTTCCACCACGATTTACAATTAAATTGTTAAAAAATCCTACAATGTGATTTCCTGGATTTTTTTCTCATTTTGTCTCTCATAGTTGAAGTGTACCTATGATGAAAATTACAGACCTCTCTCATCTTTCTAAGTAGGAGAACTTGCACAATCAGTGACTGACTAAATACTTTTTTGCCCCACTGTATTTTTTGGTTGCATTCTAATAAAGAGACTGAGAAATAATTATATATGGTCATTATAATATTGCTAAAACAATGGTATATCCAATCTAATGGTATCCTAAAACTTTTGCACTGTACTGTACGTTTTCACCCCACTTGAACCCATCACATTTCTATCAACACAATTTGGAATTGAAAATAAACTTTAATGGAATAATATGTTGAATTAGATACTACAAAAACATTACATAGAGCTCTGGTGCAACCAACTGCCATTGCAATCAATGCATCCTATAAACTCAGTATAAACACACCTTGTTCTAGAAAGACCTACACAAATACCTTAAAGGCAGAAGATCTATTAAAACAAGTTTGGAACAAGGAAATTATCAGTCAGGGTGTGGTTGTAAAAAGATATCCCAAATTCTGAACATTCCACGGAGCACCATTAAATCCATTATTAATAAGTGAAAAGAATACTGCACATCTGCTGTGGAGGCTGAAAGTTACTCTGAAGGAGCCGGAGAGATGTGCCGCTGTGATGGGAAAAGCTGTGCACAGGACAACTTCTCAGATACGCAACAAAGCTGGGCTTTATGGAACAGTGAAAAGAAGAAAAGTTTTTTTGATTAAAAAAGCCATTTGGTATCACGCTTGGAGTAGATCAAAAGGCATGTTCAAGACTCGGCAAACTCTTGGAAAAAGGTGCTCGGGACTGATGAGATAAAAATTGAACTTTCTCAGCCTTGTACAGTGCTATGTAGCCTGATCATCACCTTGAGAACACCATGTCCACAATGAAGTATGGTGATAGCAGCATCATGCTCTATAGGAACGTTTCTCAGCTGTAGGAAATGGGAAACTAGTCTTTCTGAAACAGAACGGAGACTAAAACAGAAGTTCAAATTCAAACCCATTCTTACCCTAAGTATACTGCCAAAGCTACACAGGAGATGTTAAAAAGTTCAACTTCAGTACATTAGTGTGGCCAAGTCAAATCCCAGACCTCAATCTGTAGAAAGATCTGAAGAATTCCTATTTCATCAATGGTCTTAAAGGTCAAAGTCAGATTTATTTTTATTTATATTCATCCTACTTACATTACTTCTTATGGGGAAATTTGATTCCGATTTCAAACAAATCAGAGTTTGAACAGCCCTCTGGAACCAATTAATTTCGAATTCTGAGGTTCCAACTGTAATTACTAATAAAGCAGTATATTTAACAAATACATGGCCTGTAAATGAATCCTGAATGTTGTGTGAGACTTTTTTCCATGAAAAAAACGTGGATGTCCTGACTGAAATTACAATCGTTTGGTAATTAAATAAGAGCGAACATTCCTGGACAATGGGCTAAACCAACGATTTCCATGAATGAAAAGGAGGTCTCATAGAGGATCCTCTCTTTGAGGAAACGCCCACAAACACTGAAGTCTCGTTCTGATGGTGCGCTAGATGCCGGTATACAAAGTAATTCGCTAACTTTTTAATAAGTTTATTACTTTCTTATTGATTACTTAGCTGTATTCCCCCATCATTCTGTACTCAATACCCCATAATGGCAAAGTGAAAACAGAATTTTAGAATTTTTTGCAAATTGAAAATGAAAAATTTAAATATTGCATTGACATACAGCCCCTGCTTAAGCCAGTACATGTCCAGGCCCGTCTGAAGTTTGCCAGAGAGCATTTGGATGATCCAGAAGAGAATTGGGAGAATATCATGTGGTCAGATGAAAACAAAATAGAACTTTTTGGTTAAAACTCAACTCATCATGTTTGGAGAAAGAAAAACACCATACCTACTGTGAAGCATGGGGGTGGAAACATCATGCTTTGGGGCTGTTTTTCTGCAAAGGGGACAGGACGACTGATCCGTGTTAAGGGAAGAATGAACGGGGCCATGTATCGTGAGATTTTAAGCCAAAACCTCCTTCCATCAGTGAGAGCATTGAAGATGGAACGTGGCTGGGTCTTCCAGCATGACAATGATCCCAAACACACCGCTCAGGCAAACGAAGGAATGGCTCCGTAAAAAGCATTTCAAGGTCCTGGAGTGGCCTAGCCAGTCTCAGACCTCAAACCCCATAGAAAATGTGTGGAGGGAGTTGAAAGTCCGTGTTGCCCCCCAAAACAATCACTGCTCTAGAGGAGATCTGCATGGAGGAATGGGCCAAAATACCAGCTACAAGTGTGTGCCAACCTGGTGAAGACTTTACAGGAAACATTTGAGCTCTGTCATTGCCAACAAAGGTTATGTTACAAAGTATTGAGTTGAACTTTTGTTATTGACCAAATACTTATTTTCCACCATAATTTACAATTAAATTCTTCAAAAATCCTACAGTGTGATTTTCTGGATTTTTTTTCTCATTTTGTCTCTCATAGTTGAAGCGTACCTATGATGAAATTACAGACCTCTCTCATCTTTCTAAGTAGGAGAACTTGCAAAATCATTGGCTAACTAAATACTTTTTTGCCCCACTATATGTATTCAGACCCTTTACTCGGTTGAAGCATCTTTGGCAGTGATTACAGCCTCCAATATTCTTGGGTATGACGCCCCAAGGTTTGCACACCTGGATTTATGGAATTTCTGCCATTCTTCTCTGCAGATCCTCTCAAGCTCTGTCATGTTGGAATGGTGGACAGCCATTTTCAGGTCTCTCCAGAGATGTCTGATTGGGTTCAAGTCAGGGCTCTGGCTGGGCAACTCGAGGACATTCAGAGAGTTGTACCTAAGCCACTCTTGTATTATCTTGGCTGTGTGCTTAGGGTCATAGTATTGTTGGAAGGTAAACCTGACCAGCTTCCCTGTCCCAGCCTCTGAAAAACACCCCACAGCATGATGCTGCCACCACCATGCTTCACTGTAGGGATGGTATTGCACCTGGTTTCCTCCAGATAAGACGCTTAGAATTAAGGCAAAAAATTCAAGCTTGGTTTCACCACACAAAGTATCTCATTTCTGACAGTCTGAGAAAATGTTTCAAAAATTCTGGGAGTCCCGTGAGAACGCAGACCTCTACATCCCGCTAGCAGCCTCACTCCATACACTGAATACACATCTAAATACACAATATAAGCAAAAAGCAGGATGATGGGACATGACTTCTAAATAGACTTTTTACCCAGTTTAATACATTTCCTGAGACTGGAAATGAGTAAATGCCACAAATTCTACACTGAGCTGTTAAAAAGACTGACAGACAGGCAAAGAAACACAAAGATTGCATACCAATCAGTAAGTGCATACACCCCCAAGGCAGACACTCGCAAGTCAATCTGACAGTCCACAAGACAAGCACACTGTGAGAGCTGACACATTCTCACTTTCTGAATCAAGGCGGCTTTCGGCATGTCCCTCGTCAACACAAGTGTGGAATATGACACTGTGGTTGGCGTGCAAAACAGGCGCTACGTTCTCACCTATCAGGCTCACGCTCCAGAGCAACTCACACAAGGTAAGCAAAACGACAGCCCTTTTCCAGACGCTCCCACTACTGGGCCTCACATTCACGAGTGCCATGAATGACTGCCACACACATGCATGCATAACATATAGAGCTTTAGAATGTCCTGACTGTCTACCATACTGATGGGATCGTCTCCAAAAAGTAGCTATCAATGTGTAAACAAGGCTGTTGTGTTAAAAGAACGTGAACTGCCTGATTCATTGTGTAGAGATTGTGTAAGTATAAGAGTGTACGAAAGTTCTTTGGTACAGTAACCTGACATTAATTTATCTGGCAGAAGATGCTGCCTTAAGCAAACGTTTGGCAACAATCAACTTTCAGCCAGTGCTATATTCTTCTTTCTGCTATCCATATATACACTCACCAATCACTTTAACTCCTTGTTTTGACACTCATTCATTTTATCAGTTCCACTTACCAAAAAGGAGAACTTTCTATTTCTACAATTGCAAAGTGTAGTCTTTCTGTTTCTTTCCTTTAGTCTGTTCTCTAATGGTCAGGACCCCCACAGGACCAGCACAGATCAGGTACTTTTTGGGTGGTGGATCATTCTTACCACTGCAGTGATATTGATGTGGTGGTGGTGTGTTAGTGTGCTGGTATGAGTGGATCGGACACAGTAGTGCTGCTGGAGTTTTAAACACCTCTGTGTCAATGATGGACTGAAAATAGTCCACGAGCTAAAAATATCCAGCCAGCAGCATCCTGTACCTACTGTCTCTGACTTCACATCTGCTAGATGTGTCTAATAGAGTGCACAGTGAGTGAAGACAGTGTTTAAAAACTCCAGCAGCACTGCTGTGTCTGATCTACCAGCACAACACACTAACACACCACCACCACATCGTTGAGTGCTTTTACATGCACTTAATAATCCGATAACTGCAGAAAATCAGATTTTGTCAGTAATTCGAGCAGAGTTTCCATGCAGTAATCAGATCATGGGAAACCTCCGTGTTTATATAACTATAATCAGGTTTCTACTTTGTAACCAGCCAATAATCTCACAGAAAGATTTGACGTAAACTTCAAACTTCAATATTAAATAATCAAATTATTCATTTCCTCAAGCATATGGAAAGTGTTTGACTGCCATTTAGCAGGTGCTGCATTTAATTCTGGGGTTGCCAGATCCTGTGTGTTAAAAAACAAACTCTACGGAAACTAATTCTATAAGATTGAGCGGATCTGGCAACCGTGTTACACTATTGTATGGGTAGTATGAGTATATGCAATGAGAAATCCAATTACTGGAATAAAATTCAGCTCTCTTTATAGGATTTCTTAATCTGATTTCTAGGTCGGAGTATGCTGTATATATGAGCACTTGAATAATCAGACAACTGCAGGAATCCAACTGTGATCGGATTATTAAGTGAATGTGAACGCACTCATTGTCACTGCAGTGCTGAGAATGATCCACCACCCAAACAGTACCTGATCTGTGGGGGCCCTGACCATTAGAGAACAGAGTAAAGGGGACAAAGTGTGTAGAGAAACAGATGGACTACAATCTGTCAAGTGCTTCTATATGGTAAGCAGAACTGTATATAGATAAAGAACTGTATATATAGATATAGACTTTTTAAAGAAAGATTACTATATGTTTCCAATATGTAATAGACTAAAATAAAAGAAGACAGAAGACAAACACAGATCAGTGTGCCAACAGATAATGTTTCTAAACGCAGACACTGAATGGCTGTCACAACTGACTGGCTTGATCATTTGTATGCCCTGTAACACTCACTCATAAATTAATCTGAACCTTGAATAATTCAAGTGATATAAAAGTATGATGATTCATGCTCATCACAATGAATGTAAACATACAGACGAAATTAAAAGGCGGCAGCTGATCTATATCTATACCAATACCCTGTTCTTTGTTTGGAAATTCCCAGGCATTCTTACAATGAATATTTGTTAAGATATGTCCAAAACAGGTTTCATCTCTTTACTCGGTTTGTCTGAAATAATGCTTCTACTAGTGACAGAAAACTACAAATAAAATAGCATCTCAATTTTGTGTCAGCTCTTAAAATGTGCCGATCGCTGTTAACAAGGCAACCCTGCCTTCCGGCAATGAAAAACACTTACGTGGATTAAGCTTAAGGTTAATGTACCAAACAACGTAGGAATACTACCAAACTACTCTCAAGCTTTATTGATGATAGCTACCATGTAACCACACTTTCTGGTGCATTAAGTTGCTTTAATCTGTTTCCTTATAATAGGTTTATAATGAGAGAAATCTTAACAAGAAACTGAGGTTATGTTTCCACTATGACTGGCACATTTACGTCTCAGGGAAGTAAAACACAATCATTTTCACAGAATTGGGCAAAACTTTAATTTGTTACAATGGGAAAAAAATCATAAACTGAGTGCACTAGAACGCTGTTCTACATTTTGGCTGAAAAAAGAAATTAAATTCTTCACATTTAAAAGGATATTTAATAATGCTGGCAGCAGTAATGATTGCATGCCAATTTCCCATGATATTTAGTAAACTATTTTGTGATTTGGGACACTGTATATCTGCTTCAAGCTGAGACACTTACACCCGTTCAGATACCTTTACTGGCTGGGTACTTGTTGGCAACTTCTGAAATTTTTGAAGGCTTAACTGCTCAGGTTTGTGTACACAAGCAAGATAGGGAGAGAGCAAGGGGCGGGGGCATGGACCAACAGCTAAGTTACTGCCCTAACACACACATGGTCATTATTTTTATTATTCTTTCATTATGTATGCATCATTTATTATGATAGTATAAAACAACAAGTTCAAAAAAAGTTCATCTGCTCTCAACGGCTTATACACTGCCTGGCCAAAAAGGGTCACCACCCAGATTTAATTAAGCAAATAGTTAAAAAGAGAGCCTCCCATCGGATAATTACTGCATTGGCGATTATGTTGCACCTGGCACAAGTTCTTTAACCCTATCTGATGCAGTGAGGAGCTTCTCATTTGTTAAACAACCATGTCGAAAGACATCCTGTGGTCGTGGAGAAGATGTTCATCTGTTTCAGAAGGGTCAGATTGGCCACCACAGAGTCCAGACCTGAACCCCATTGAGAATCTTTGGGATGTTCTGGAGAAGACTTTGCGCAGTGGTCCAAATCTCCCATCATCAATACAAGATCTATACGGGACATCAATACGGGACATCAAAACTATGGTTAAGGTACTGGACTCTGGACCAGAAGTTCCAGGGTTCAAATCCCACCTCTGCCAAGCTGCCACTGTTGGGTCCTTAAGCAAGACCCTTAACCCACAATTTCTTGGATTGTAAGACTGTATCAGTTGTAAGTCGCTCTGGATAAGGGCGTCTGCTAAATGCTGTAAATGTAAATGTAAGATCTTGGGGAAAAATGAACACAGCTCTGGCCAGAAAAAATGCTGTGGCATTGCAGAAGCTTGTGTGACCTTTTTTTAGCCAGGCAGTGTATTTTCACCACATTAAACCTTTTCAACAAGCTGACACATTAAATGAGACTCTTATTTAACGTTTTAAAAACGCTTAATGTTGGTCTTTTTTTAAGATTGTAGTATCTCTTAACGTTGAACACACTCGTCTGTATTTAACTTTTAAACCCTATTATATATAACTTCTGAACACAAAACTAGATATGCTTTCGGAAACTTTTGCCCACCCCTACTTCAGTGGGAACAATGATTTTGTGTCTTTGATGCACAAAGGCAGCTGATGCGGGGATGCCCTGCAGACAGGAACAAACATAAATCATTCTCCACCTGTAGTCTTGAGCGGTACTTGCTTTTAATCATGGTCAAAGCAAAAAATCCGCACTCACATTATCATACTTCCTCTGTTTTCTTGGTCCAGATTCTTTCTCCTCTCTCTTTCTCTCTATGTACCACAAATCGATCCATTCCCCACACATTCATTAGCTAGCTGACGTGTTAGTTATTTACTGTTTTTCCCCTTTTCTCGCCTCCTAGTGATGCTCGTGCCCCCCAATATACTCTTGCGTGCCTTTGAAAACCACTGGTATAGTATATTAGTGAAGAGAGTACATACACATACTGTACACACACACACTGTTCAAACAGGTGGCTCTTCAAACAGGTCAATATTGTTTTCTTTTGCACCCAAGGACGTCCAGCGTCCTAAACTAACATTACATACCATTAGTGTCATGTTTACAGCTTTGCAGATATGGTTTGTAGAATTCAGCAATAACTTTACAGCAAGTTTGTGAGTAGGAGAACCATGACGGCAGGTGAAACAGCACAGACATAGCCTGATATGCAGTTAAAACATAATAATTCAACTCCTAGAACTCCTAAAATATGTTGCTTATAAAATACAAGCTAAACAAGTGCATGTGTGTGAGGGATGGTTCCACCTCCACCCTAATCTGAGCCGTGAACGACCCTGATACAAAACCAACTAAAATGTCAAGGCATCAGGATAGAAAACTCAAGGCAAGATACCATGAAAATGGAGAATGTACAACAATGTAAATGGAAAAACTAATGGGTAGAAACTGGAATAAATTTTCATATAGAAAAGCCAAATGAAAACCAATACTAACGTGTAAACAGAAGAAAACAAGGTTACAGTGGGGTAAAGAGAAGCAATCATGGATAACGGATGATTGCCTGAAAATGATATTCAGCAGTGGATCTCAAATTTTCACTAGCCATGAAGATACTGCTTTGTCTGGTGTCATTCTGATGAAACACAGAAAAAGGACTACCTGAAGAAAACAATCAAATAAAAAAAATAAAAACTCATTTCTTATATGGGGTTGCAGTCAGGTCAGGTCATGGACCAGGCGAGATGGCAATCAGAAGTCAAATTTTCACCAAAATTTTGGACGTTTTCTCATTCCAGTCATAGAAAATGGGTTTGGTGATGAAAATGTCATTCTTCAGGATGATAATACATCTTTCCACAGAGCTAAAAGTGTTAACGCTGTTCTTCAGGAAAGGCATACCAACTCATCAATAAGTCCATGTCCAAAAATTGGTCCATGACAAGGTTCCAGTGTGCAAAGCTGATCTGCCAACATTTACATTACATTTACAGCATTTAGCAGACGCCCTTATCCAGAGCGACTTACAATTGGTACAGTCTTATAATCCAAGCAATTGTGGGTTAAGGGTCTTGCTCAAGAACCCAACAGTGGCAGCTTGGCAGAGGTGGGATTTGAACCCTGGACCTTTTGGTCCATAGTCCAGTACCTTAACCACTAGGCTACCACAGTCCCAACAACTAATCAATGGTTGTTAAGACTCTGTGCTTTTAACAGTAACTAACTACATTTTCTCTTTTCTCTCCAACTTGTGTTCAAGCCCCACACACTAAGATGTTCCTACACTTCAGATCCACTCAAGTTGTTTCAGTTATCAGCTTCAGCCCCACCATGCCCGGGCCACACCAGAGTGCAGTAACTCTCTCCCTCCTCTGGTTGGCTGTGGACACCAAGGAGGACTCAAGAACCTAACATGACTCCGACTGTATCGGACATCTGTATCTGTATCTGACTGTATCTACATTTATCATCTAAGCCAAAAGCAGGTTGGGTCCCTGTTTGAGTCTTGGTCCTCCCAAGGTTTCTTTCTTATAACGTTTAGGGAGTTTTTCCTTGCCACTGGTGCCTTAGGCTTGCTCAATTTAGGCTTGGCCTTAGATATTAGAAGATAATCTAAAATTGTAATACTGCTTTGAGACAGTGCGACATTGTAAAAAGCGCTATAGAAATAAATTTGACTTGAATAATCGCTGACATAGAATGTTATTTTTCCTTAGTGAGGTCCGTTCCGCATAGAATTCAAGTAATCGTGACGGATGAGCAACAAAGGACTAGCTATGACTTTTGCTCTTGCTTCACTAAGCCAAAATTCTCAGCTATTAAACAAAAATTGTTTGGTGTCATTATAGAACTGTAGCAGGAACAAAAGGGAATTATAAGGGAAAAATTAGAGAACACTAAAATAAAGCACTAACAAGCTACTAATGTCGCCAATAACCGCCGAGTTCAGCGCTTACACGCACATTTATTATATGGCTATATACAGTGGGGCAAAAAAGTATTTAGTCAGCCACTGATTGTGCAAGTTCTTCTACTTAGAAAACTGAGAGAGGTCTGTAATTTTCATCATAGGTACACTTCAACTATGAGAGACAAAATGAGAAAAAACAAATCCAGGAAATCACATTGTAGGATTTTTTAACAATTTAATTGTAAATTATGGTGGAAAATAAGTATTAGGTCACCCACAAACAAGCAAGATTTTTGGCTTTCACAGACCTGTAACTTCTTCTTCTTTAGGAAGCTCTTCTGTCCTCCACTCGTTACCTGTATTAATGGCACCTGTTTGAACCTCATTATCTGAATAAAAGACACCTGTCCACAGCCTCAAACAGTCAGACTCCAAACTCAACCATGGTCAAGACCAAAGAGTTGTTTGAAGGACACCAGGAAGAAAATTGTAGACCTGCAGCAGGCTGGGAAGAGTGAATCCACAATAGGCAAGCAGGTTGGTGTGAATAAATCAACTGTGGGAGCAATTGTAAGAAATTGGAAGACATACAAGACCATTGATGACCTCCCTTGATTCGGGGCTCCACGCAAGATCTCATTCCATGGGGTCAAAAATGATCATGAGAACGGTGGAGCAAAAATCCCAGAACTACATGCAGGGACCTGATGAATGACCTGCAGAGAGCTGGGACAAAGTAACAAAGGCTACCATCAGTAACGCACTACACCAAGAGGGACTCGGATCCTGCAGTGCCAGGCGTGTCCCCGTTTAAGCCAGTACATGTCCAGGCCCGTTCTGAAGTTTGCCCAGAGAGCATATGGATGATCCAGAGGAGGATTGGGAGAATATCATGTGGTCAGATGAAATCAAAATAGAACTTTTTTGGTAAAAACTCAACTCACCGTACTTGGAGGAAGAAGAATGCTGAGCTGCACCATACCTACTGTGAAGCATGGGGGTGGAAACATCATGCTTTGGGGCTGTTTTTCTGCAAAGGGGACAGAACGACTGATCGTGAGATTTTAAGCCAAAACCTCCTTCCATCAGTGAGAGCATTGAAGATGGAACGTGACTGGGTCTTCCAGCATGACAATGATCCAAACACACACCGCTCGGGCAACGAAGGAATGGCTCCGTAAAAAGCATTTCAAGGTCCTGGAGTGGCAAAGCCAGTCTCCAGACCTCAGCCCCATAGAAAATTGTGTGGAGGGAGTTGAAAGTCCGTGTTGCCCCAAAACATCATCACTGCTCTAGAGGAGATCTGCATGAAGGAATGGGCCAAATACCAGCTACAGTGTGTGCCAACCTGTGAAGACTTTACAGGAAACGTTTGACCTCTGTCATTGGCAACAAAGGTTATGTTACAAAGTATTGAGTGGACCAAATTTATTGACCAAATACTTATTTTCCACCATGATTTACAATTAAATTCTTTAAAAATCCTGCAATGTGATTTCCTGGATTTTTTTTTTTTCTCATTTTGTCTCTCATAGTTGAAATGTACCTATGACGAAAATTACAGACCTCTCTCACCTTTCTAAGTAGGAGAACTATACAATCAGTGGCTGACTAAATACTTTTTTGCCCCACTGTATCACAGACTAATGCATGTTTCCTATTCTAAAGTGTTAAGGCATACGATTTGCTCTGCTAAATCATGGGTCTGTATCGGATTCTCCTGTACAAACATACACCAGTGTAAACAGGTTCGGTGCAGTTTGAGTGAAAATGATAAAATACATCAAAGAAGAGTGTTTAATCTGACCTCGTGAAGTTTGCAGGGTTGTGTAAACGAAGACAAGGCCATGAGAGAGAGAGAGAGGGGGCGGGAGCTTAGCCACAGGATGGAGACCACCATGAAAGAGCACTGGAACCCTGATTCTTCCCTGTGGCTAAACCTAGAGTAGCTTGCTTATTCACATGGATATATGAAAGTCTTTTTTCCCTCTTGCACTGCTATTCCAAAAAGGGACAATCTCTATTTGTCAAGCTGCCTGTGGTCCTCCCAAGGTTTCTTCCTAGAACTAGGGAGTTTTTCCTTGCCACTGTCGCCCTAGGCTCGCTCAATTTGGGATTGGACGTAGTTATTAGGAGATAATCTAAACTTGTAAAGTTGCTTTGAGACAATGCTCCATTGTAAAAAGCGCTATATAAATAAATCTGACTTGACTTGACTTGACTTGACAAGAGGCCTGAGAAAAGATGTGTTAATTGTTGAAATTTTAATGCCAGAGCATCAACCCGCTCAATATGGCATTATGACATTATTATTACAAAACGTCCAACCCTTCAGCAAAATCTCTGTATTGATCAAAAAAGTACACATTAACGCAAACACAGATTTAAGGCAATTCCATCTGTCTAGACATTGAAGTAGGATTCTGGGTAAACATGGGCGTTTTATTTGAAGTATCTGCACGAAAAGCAAAAGCCAAAATTCCTGACTATAAATAAAACTGTATGCAAGATATGATGATGATACTGAACTTTTGCACTTTATTGTGGATGACGTTGACTAACTGACCTATATGTAATAGCCAGGGGTGTCATCAGACCCACTTGTAGCTTGCCCCACTAAAATAACAGGGGTGAAAGGTCAGTTTTATCCTGGGTTGATGAGCAGAACTATATTACACCCCATGCAAGTTCACCACAGGCATACATTTCCCATAATGCCCCATTCCAAAAGCTTGAACGTTCTCAGGGAGAGCCAGTTTCTTTCGGCTTTTCTCATGGAGTAATGGACATCCGCAAGTATTTTAAAAGAATGTAGCCAAGCTGAAGATAAGAATGACAGCTCACATCTGTATATTAAGTTAATGCAATAAAAAAAATCTTTAGTGTTACTTTGTACTTCATTTCACAGAAATGCCCCTGGTAATCGCCATCCAGTTTCAGTTCCCAATTTTATAAAAAAGATTATTATAATCAAGAGTATTCTTAAAGGTAGCATGCTGGTAAACGTGCACATAATCTACAGTACAGTGCAAAAGTCTCAGGCCACTATTAGATTTGTTGTTTTAGCCATGAGATGACCATATTTAGCATAATATCAAATTTCAATTTGGATTTGTCACTCCACAATACTCTTTTATAATGATCGTCATTGCAATATTTGTGAGTTTAAGCATGTTCCTCTTCCAGAAAAGTGGTTTCTTGGATGCAACCCTTCCAAAAAGACCATTTCTCATCAAGCTACCTCCTGTAGAAGGGTCAACTTGGCATTCTAAGCTGTCCAATGCTGCTATTGCTCAAGTGCAAGGGGAAGTCACACTAAATACTTGCCAGTGTAGCTTAGAGAAGCTGCTTTTTCTGTTTTCGTTCACATTTTCTGGTTGTATTCTAATAAAGAGCCTGAGAATTAATTACATATGGTCATTATAAAATTGCAAAAACAATAGTAAATTGAATCTAATGGTGGCCTAAGACTTTTGCACAGTGCTGTATGTATATAGCAACATCTTCAGCCCAGACCTAGATGAACATTCGTGTATTTGCATAAACAGTAGTTAATGTAAATATGTACATTAAAAACACAATTAAAACAAGGGTCAACTTGGCATCCCGATGAAGCTGCCAGATGCTGCTATTGCTCAAGTGTAAGTGGAGGTCACACTAAATAGTTGCCACTGTAGCCTATAGAAGCTGTTTTTCTGTTGTTGTTGTTGTTGTTTTTCCAGTGCTTTAATATGGCATACAAATTTCTGTAAACTGTATTTTCTGGTTGTATTCTACTAAAGACACAATGGTGGCCTAAGACTTTTGCACATTACTGTAAATTGAAATTCTCAAAAATAAGTTCTATTTAAGTTTGTTCCCTGCAAAGGTTGTGTTAACTTTTCTTTAAACAAACAAAACACACAATTTAACCAGGCTGGCTCAGATTTTTGCTGAAGCCTATACTACGCAGACCCAGATTCACTAAATTTGCTTCAGTCATCATGAATGTGTGACTTTGCTCGAAGTTTTCTACCGTCTTAAAACACAGCAATGCATATTCTCCACACATGCTATAAACCGGAGCTGAGAAAATCCCATCTCGATTATTCCAACCCCTTGGTGTTTCCATTATAACTCATCCATTTTGAGGTTTTATTCCCTAAAGAAAATGAAACAAATGGCCAATGAGTCACGCTGTAGTTTTGCAGCGCAGAGGAACAAGAAGAGAAATTGGCGTCGTGTTTTGCCTGGCCTAAAAGCTGCAGCTTCATTTAAAAGGCTTTATCATTTTAATGACTAAGCTCCCTGGAGACAGTCAAATTAAAAACACGTCTTGGGAAACATAATGAATATAAATCTCATTAAAAGAACATATTTAAGTGAGAGTTCTCCTGCTTTATTTTTTTTTTCCAACGTATCTTGACTATACAAATATTTTATACAGTTCAAATACATATTAAATGATCTTATGCTAGGATAGAAAACTTTCCTAATCCTTTATATTAAACACCCTGCCATATGTTTGGGTCTCTTCATGTGTCTCTCTCATGACACCCCCTGGATTCCCCACCTCCCGGGTTAAAGCTCTTTTCACAACATGCCTTGGTATCTCAGGACACATTGTTTACTCACTGGGGTTCAAAGAGACAACGATGATAACCAAGTGTACAAGAGGAGAGGATTAGGGCATGCATGCTGGGAATGGTTTCTGGATGCAATCACTCATCTTACACGATCCACACATGGAGAAATACAGGCATGCACCAGAGCACTCAGTTCGAGAACTGTGGACACTGCTGATCAAAGGAAATTATAATATGGTCTCTTTGTGGTTAAGCAGATTACTTTCCCAATGAATTTACAAGAGAAATCTCATATTCAATTACAGTGGTACCTCGGTTCTCTTCGTTAATTTCTTCCAGAAGGGTTGTTGAGAACCGAAAAGGAATTTTTCCCATAAGGAATAATGTCAATTGGATGAATCAGTTTCAGACCCCCAGAAAATCCACACTGTATAAGGCATTATATGCGTTAATGGAGATGTGCTCAATACAGGTGCTCCCTAATTTACAAAGGGGATACATCATCCATCCATCATACCTTGTATAAATGCTAATGAACTGATGAGTTAAACGAGTGTTAGAGCGGTCTATACTGTATCAGTAATGACAAGTACGTTACTGTTTAGAACACTTACATTAACCTACAGATGGACAAAATCATTAAAACAAAGCTTATTTTAAAAGCAAAACACTTACTCTATTGTGAACTCCGAGCACGAGCATTGCTATTCAATTCCTGTTTTGCTTTCGGTTGGCTCTTCTAAACTAATCTCTTTAGGACCCATGGAGACTTATTTGTACTATGAATACAGTACTGTAGATGTAAAAATACAGAAAAAGATAATAAAAATAGCAGAGATCTTCACTGACAAAGAACTATTTTGAAACCGAATTACTGAATGAATCGTGAATCGAGTTTCGGCTGAAACGAGTCGACTCATATAACTTTAAGCAAAAGCACCAAGCAAACAACAAGAATCGAGACAAATGTTTCCAGTCAAAATGCGTCAAGAACCGAATTTGACGAGTTCCAAGGTGCTCGAGAACCCAAACAGCTGAAACATTAAAATGTGCTGGGAATGTGCTAATTGTGCTTGGGTTGTGGCATTCATCTGGATGTTACTTTGACACATACCACCTATCTAAACATTGTTGCAGACCAAGTACAAATTCCCGAGATCTCAATCTAAGTTCAAGCTTCTATGGGATGTCCTGGACAAACAAGTCAGATCCATGGAGGCCCCATCCTGGAGCTTACAGTACTTAAAGGATCTACTGCTAACATCTTGGTGCCACATACCACAGGACACTTTCAGAGGTCATGTGGAGTCCATGCCTCGACAGGTCAGAGCTTAGGCGACATGAGGGTGGGGCTGAATATTAGGCAGTTGGTTTCAATTACATGGCTGATTGGCGTACATCCTGAACATGAGAAACAATATCAACACCTTTGTGTTACAATACCAAATGGTTCACCACTTACAGGCAACGTCTAGAAGTTCTTATGAACAAAATGAAACTGCAGCACATTTACATACACAGTCTACTCTTTTAGATTGCAAGTGTTAATAATAAATACTATACAGCATACACTATATGGACGAAAGTATTGGGACATCTAGACTATACCTACAGGAGCTTTTAAGACATGCCATTCTAAATCCAAAGGTATTAATATGAACTTGGTCCCCCTTTGCAGCTATAACAGCTTCCACTCTTCTGGGAAAGCTTTCTATAAGATTTTGGACTGTGTCTGTGGGAATGTTTGTCCATTCGTTTAGAACAGATGAGCATTTTTGAGGTATGATATTGGATGATATTGGAATCTCCATTGTAGTATCCCAAAGGTTTTTGGATGTAGTTGAGATCAAGGTTCTCTTTGGGATATTCAAGTTCTTACACACCAAACTCACCAAACCATGCCTTTATGGACCTTGCTTTCTGCACTGGGGTGCAGTCAGAAAAGGGAAAGAACAGAAAAGTCCAAAATGTTCAAAATTGTCCAAAATGTCTCCGTATGCTTAAGCATTATGATTCCCCTTCACTGGAACTAAGAGGCCTAGAGCAAGCCCTGAAAAAACCCATACATTATCCCTCCTCCACCAAACTTTACCAATTGCAGGTAGTTTTCCTGGAATTCGCCAAACCCAGACTCATCCCTCAGACTGCCAGATAGAGAAGCGTGATTTGTCACTCCACAGAACATGTTTCCATAACTATGGAGTTCATTGGGAGTTTGCATTAGACCACTCCATTCAATGCTCTGCACTGTGCAGTTATTGAATTCAAGTCTTTGCTGGTTCGCCTGTCAACTGTATTTGTGGAGGATTGCAGCATGCTGGTTCTACTGAGTGAACTCAACCTCCCTACAGGCATCACCCTTGATGAAGTCTTTACCAGTAACTCTATCACATCCAACCTCACAATACCTCCTCTTCACGTTTGAGTCTTTTCCCTGCCACTGCTTATTAACACCACTTCCACCCCTCTGACAATCAGAAGAAACTTAAACTCACTCTTCATTCTCCTCGACTGTCTTCTCCATTGCCATTTCAGACTGTCTCACTGTTCATACTTCTGCAGCTACTCTCTGCTCAAGTCTTTCAATTCCCTATGTCTTCTCATTTTCATTCCAACAAAACTACTGTCATCCAGTACCTGGATAACTGACATTCTGCAGTCTCATAAACCAGTTCCTCACAGTACTGAGAGAAAATGGAGAACAACCAACTTTTCTTCAGATCTGGCTGAGTATCAAGCACCGCTTGCCTCCTTCTCTTCTTCTGTCAGTGTAGCCAGCTTTCCTCCACTCCAAAATCAACTCCAAGGACAGTGTTCTCTACCTTCTCCTTCGTAATCATCCCTCCTCATTCCCCTCTTACATTCTAAGGTGGGCACATTCTCTTACAGTCGAGGATTTTGCACAAAAGATGGTCAACATTCGGTCATCCTTCTGTAATCCAGCCAAAATTCCTATGATCAAATTCCTATGTTGATTATTAAGAAATTCAAATGCTCCACTTTAAGCTGTGGAAGTGTTACATTAAGCTGGAATTGCTATTATTATTATTATTATTATTATTATTATTATTATTATTAATATAATTATTAAATATGAATTTTTAAACAATTACGCTTGGGTACTGTTGAGGAAGAAAGGCGAAGTTGCTGGTTCACCCACCAGTTCGTCCTTGGTGTCCCTCCCCTAATCTCAGACAACTAATGTTGATTCTTGGAGGAGCACCCGCAGGACAAGGGAGGGATGACACTAGCTTCCAGACCACAGAACGAGAGCTATAAGAGAGATAGTTAAGAGGACTTACAGATGAAAACATAGTGACTAGATGGGATTAGTGCACTGTGTAAATAAAGCACTTTGCTTTGGGTTAAGTCATCAGCGATCGGCCTCCTACAAAGCAGTCTTGATATCCCTTCCTAGGAGGTTTAACCCTCATTCACACCTCGACCCATGTGACTCTAACAACACATGATGGCAGGGCGGGGAAACAATTTACTAATGGGTAATACCTTGGCTGCTGTGATCCTAACTACTCGCGTATTGACATGGTGGGTCAAGGACTATCAGGACCACCTCCAAGGTGATAACCCCACTAGCGTTACATACCTGGGACTCCCCTTCAGTTTCAGAAGTCTTTCGTAATTAGAGCTGAAATGTTTTCAAGAACCAAGAAGTCGTCAAGTTGCCTTCAACTCAACACTCAAGCATATCCTATGTTTTATTTAACATAAAGCACTCCTCATATGATGTGTTTGGTTGGGTGGCGTGAGCAGTGTATCCCCCACATCACTGATATTCGAACCACGTACTGAAGATCTTTCACCATCCTCACATCTCCAGGCACTACATAACACAACACTGATACACTGTCTCCAACATCCGTGCTGGTTCCTCCTTACTTCAAGATGGCTCTAGTTACATCTCTACTGAAGAAGCCATCACTCACACCAGCTGAAGAGCTCAATTACAGACATGTTTCGTCCTTCCATTCCGGTCCAAAACCCTTGAACATGCTGTACTTGGACAGCTGTCCTCCTTTCCACAAGAACACAATCTCCTTGATCAGTGGCTCATGGCTTCTCAGATACTCAACTTTATTTCACCTTCCCTCCATCCACCTCCCAAATCTCAAAACAGGCATGACTGCCTTGCTGACATCTCCTCCTTGATGGAAAAACACTATCTGAATCTCAATCTGGACCGGACTGTACAGATCTACCTCCCGGCGAAGAACTCTGACGCCAGACCTTTCTATCAACAAGAACCAAAAGGCCAGATCTCGACGTTTCAGTATCCTGGCACCTCTTTCATGAAATGAGTTTCCTGCGCTAGGTAGATCGGCCCAGTGTCTCTAAAGACTCACCTCTTCTATTCTGTACCTAGGATAATCCCTCTTTTATCCCCTAAAACAAGTTAAAAAGTACCCTAAGATACAACTCCAACTTGTTACATTTACTCTGACTTTTATTTCATTGCAGACAGAATGAACCCAAGATGTTTCATGGTTTTTTTCTGGGCAGCTTCATTTAATTTGTTAATAAACATCAATTCTTGCATTTGACGTCTAGAACTCATTCCAAAAATGTTGGGACAGGTAATGCTATAAACATATCTTGGGTTCACACCATCTGCAATGAAATAGAAGTCAGAGTAAATGTAAGATTTGTTTTATTTGCATTTTCCTTACTGACCCAACTTTTTCTGATTTGGGGTAGTACTTTGCAGCGTAAGGGAACATTTGTATTTAAGATTAGTGCAAGACCAGTATGGGCTGTGAATTCAAGGACACCAAGTTTACCATTTGCTCTTGATCCCTATCCAGGAAAGAAT
This sequence comes from Ancistrus triradiatus, assembly GCA_025084515.1. Lineage (NCBI taxonomy): Eukaryota > Metazoa > Chordata > Actinopteri > Siluriformes > Loricariidae > Ancistrus > Ancistrus triradiatus. Next base: position 24,145 of record JAJAGP010004302.1, on the reverse strand, counting down.
TCCTGCTCAAGCTTAAGGATGAAAACCAGAGGGTCAGTTCAAGTACACTTCCCATTAGCACCAGGTGTGAGATAACAGGGAACAAATATCTGGCTCACAGCAAGTAAACAAAATATATGAACCAGCTTAGAACTCACTAAACAAATGCACACATGCAGTCAAGTACAAACACACTCGCACTCCCGGAACAGAAAGATAGAGCCAAAGAAATTAGGCCACAGTACACTGTCAGCCTTTATTGAACAAATGACTGGGTCCCGGGCATACTTCATTACTAGGATTATGGATTGTTTCCTGTTGGTAACTGTTCGGGGGGAAAACAAATGTGAAGCCACACAGGGACCATTCCCCATATGTAGAGAAAGGGAGCTCCAGAGCACCAGTGTTTAAGTAAGCAAGTACTTAAGAGAACACTTTAGCAGGACGCTCCTGTGCTACTTCTAGGAACGTCTGGACAGTGTTTTAAACCCACTAGTTCTCAGAGAAATAGGTGATAGATTTAGATTTAGAGAAATAGATTCATTAGATGTGTGGTTTTCTCTAAAGAAATCTTGCAGGCGAATATACAATCAGCATTAGTATTGCATATATTTATATAAGATATAGTTATATAATATTCAAGTTTTTATACACACATATATATATAAGACATTCCAACAAATGGGCGTTATTTCCATCCCCAGGACATTACATGTACATATAAGTAATAGAATTAACTGTAAAAAAATTATTAAACTACATGTGCACATTGACGGAAATGCAAATTTATGGTTACCATTAATAAAAACTACCTAGAACACTGAACATAGTGTTTGTTAGCTCTCCCTGGTCTCCAACATTACACTTCACAATGAAATATAAGATTAAATAGAGCATTCCTGAGAATGTTCGACTTAATAAAAAAAGACATACTGATTAATCCAAAGGCTCACAGCTACAAACGTAAACATAAATAAAAATCGAACCTTTTGAACTTGTATTCCTCAACAAGTTTTGTGTTCCTTTCCTTGAATCAGTAATAGCAGTCATTAATAACACATAGAGAACAATAATAAACATGAGTGAGGTCGTACTCGTTGACTTATTACAAAATGAACACTAACAATAGGGTTAGAATGAAACGTACGTTAACCTGTGTTAACGAGACAACTAGATTGTGTATTAATTTTTTCAGTATTAAATTAAGTACAAAACCTTGCAGATGTCTTCACTGTTCTCTGACTCTGTTCCTTCCATCATACATTTAAATACAGAGCTCAGTAAAGTCACCCAAAACCTAATGAGGTGATCATTCTCTATGAATTAGTCCATCCATCACTACTGATTGGGCTGAAGTGTGATCGTGCAAGTAATTCTTGGCTCGTTCCAGCAAAGGAACTGTCACAGAGCACACATCAAAGGCCTGTGGGTAAATCTGGCATGTAAATATATACTATATATACACACATTGACAAAAAATAATACATCCAGTTACGTCTCAGACTGATATGCAAATGATTACTGGTGTGTTTGATTAAACACTGGGTCCTGCCACAAGAGGGCATAAAAGTGCTTCCAAGGTTGCCCTATAAAAAGGCTTTCAGAGGATACTTTTGGCCTGCCATTGACAGCTAGCAACCTTTGTTCGCAGTGGTGTCGTTAAAAAGAGCCCTGGACTACTACGAACTATAACCGTATTGTCTGTAGAAATGAAGCCAGGTTTTGTTTGGAATCCGACATTGGTCAGGTTCGAGTATGGAGCCCTCATGGTGAGCACTTCAATCCTGCCTTTGCTGTGAACACACTGTCCCAATTGCTAGTGTGAAAATCTGATGAGCCATCGCATGTGACTGTCGGTCACCCCCAGTAGTGATATAAGGGACACTAACAACTCAGCAATATGTGCAGGACATCCATGGCATGCTGCCTCTCTTGGCAGAACTTCAAACTGGCATTTTTCAGCAGGATAACGCTCAAGCACAGCAAGGGTTTTGCAGGAATGTCTGGGATTCCAACACTTCCTTGGCCTGGTGGCTTGCCAGATTTGTACTAATCAACCATGATTGAGCAGGATCCTCATCTCATCTTGTCCAGACTAGAGGCGACCTAAAAGGGTAACTAGAGCCTCCTTTCAATTGTAGAGTTTTACCCAATAAAGTATCCTTTCCAATTGCTATTGTGATAATCTGATGAGCCATCGCATGTGACTGTCGGTCACCCCCAGTAGTGATATAAGGGACACTAACAACTCAGTACAGGACATCTAGGGCATGTTGTCTCTCTTGGCAGAACTTCAAACTGGCATTTTTTAGCAGGATAACACCCAAGCACAGCAAGGGTTTCCCAGGAATGTCTGGGATTCCAACACTTCCTTGGCCTGGCGGGTTGCCAGATTTTTACTAATCAACCATGTATGGGACACAACCTATGATTGAGTAGGATCCTTATCTCATCTTGTCCAGACTAGAGGCAACCTAACAGGGTAACTAGAGCCTCCTTTCAATTGTAGATTCACTGTCAGTCACCTGTCAGTCACCCCCAGTAGTGATATAAGGGACACTAACAACTCAGCAATATGTTCAGGACATCCAGGGCATGCTGCCTCTCTTGGCAGGACTTCAAACTGGCATTTTTCAGCAGGATAACGCTCGCCCAAGCACAACGGTTTCCCAGGAATGTCTCTGCCAGATTCCAACACTTCCTTGGCCTGGCGAGGTTGCCATATTTTATACTAATTAACCATGTATGGGACACAACCTATGATTGAGCAGGATCCTTATCTCATCTTGTCCAGACTAGAGGGGACATAACAGGGGTAACTAGAGCCCCTCCTTTCAAAACAACTGTAGAATTTTACCCAATAAAGTATCCTTTCCAATTGCTAGTGTGATAATCTGATGAGCCATCGCATGTGACTGTCGGTCACCCCCAGTAGTGATATAAGGGACACTAACAACTCAGCAATATGTTCAGGACATCCAGGGCATGCTGCCTCTCTTGGCAGGACTTCAAACTCGCATTTTTCAGCAGGATAACGCTCGCCCAAGCACAATGGTTTCCCAGGAATGTCTCTGCCAGATTACAACAATTCCTAGGTCTGGCGGGTTGCCAGATTTTTACCAATCAACCATGTATGGGACACAACCTATGATTGAGCAGGATCCTTATCTCATCTTGTCCAGACTAGAGGCGACCTAACAGGGTAACTAGAGCCTCCTTTCAATTGTAGAGTTTTACCCAATAAAGTATCCTTTCGCTCTAATATTGTAATCACTTAAATATAGAATTATTACATTCATACATATAAAGTTTCATTCAATCCCAATAACTCCTTTTTGGTCCGTTATTTTTTTTTTTATCAATCATTGTATATCTGCCTTCTTTTTTTAAACACATTTCCTTTATTAGCCTTGACGTCCCACTAGTAAATCTATTCTTGATACACTTAATGCACACAATATCCGAACAGAATAGAAAAGCAGCTGCCTTTGAACAAGCAACCATGCACACATCTTCCAACAGATTTTAAATGTTTTATAGACCCCACACTGTAAAGATACAACTTACAGTTCAGTAGATACATAAAAGAAGGCTATTACTAACAATGTCAGCATGGCAAAAGGAGTGGCTGCCAAAGGGAGAGAAACAGCAGCAGATCAGCCGAACATGTTCTGAACTGGCCTAGAGGTGGAAAATTAAACGCACAAACTCAGCAGGCTGGATTAAGTTTCCCCTTTAGCACTAGTGGAGAGTGAAGAGCTACTGAAGCATGCCCAGGAACAAAATGCAAAAGAAAGACATTATAGTAAAGAAGCCAGTGGAGATGTAGATGAGCAAGCAGACGAATCAATGTCTGCCTGAGATCCATTTCACAAAACACCAGAATGAATCTTAGATATTAATGTGCCATAGTGTGCAAAATGTCATCTAGCAGATACGTTCGGAGGGTAAAAAGCAATTTAGGAAGTCAGCCCTTTTACTTTCATACAACAGCCTTGCGCTCTCTATACGTTTTTTTTTTTCAAAAACACTGATTGTACCTCGGGGCTAGCAGCCATTGCTCAGAAGACATGCCCTCTTAATTGCTTTTTGCAGGGTCATGCAATATGCCACGCTGCACCTACGTGCTAAGCATAAGCCAATTATGGGAAACAATCCTCTAAAAGAAGAAACCGTCAAAATGTGAGGCTTTGGGTAACGGTTCTGTACAGATCAAACAAATATCTAGCAGGCGAATGTCAGATTGTAATATACATGTAAGCACCATTTAATGACCATCCAATCAATGTCTTAAAAATTATAACAAATTATAATAGGAAAGAAAAATCTGCCTTTTAACTCCGGACTTTGCAAAAAAAAGCTTTATAATGTGTATTGAACTGCCATAAATATTATTTATGTCATACTTTGTTATACGTTTTTTCACGCCTTTTTTCATGAATATTGAATTATTTTGCATTAAATATGTGCGTAAGTAGGAACTACGTTACATTCTGCGTTTCGCAAGTATACTTTTGGAAATAAAAAAAGTTTGTACTCTGCTTAAAGGTTTAAAGTGTTTAAAACATGACACCAAATTGCCTGTTCTGGAAATCTTCAAGTGGACTCGTTCCCTCTTGATTGTGTGCAGCCAGTGAGGTAGTTTATTTGTGTTTGTTAATGTGTGCTTTGTCATGTATTTGATCAGTTTGATGGTGGATTTGATGACTGTGAAGTCCAAGAAATAGAAAACAAGAAAAAAATCCATCAGTAACTGAAGACAAAAAACCATGACCATTCCAAAAACAGGAGCATTACAGTGAAGTGAATTTATGTGACTCCCTCTCCATGTGGAACGCTCATGATGTATTTTGGTTTTGACATCAAACAACAGGAAGCCACTTTGTCATGGCTTTTGGCTCACATGATATACAGAGTGGAGGGCAAACGCACATTACTGCCCAATCAGTAAATGCAGAATATTGTTTACCAGGAACACCTAATGACTGTGACCTCTGTGACCCACCCAACAGTTTATGGCCCATTACAAAAACCTTTGGAATCTAACCATAAATCCCGCCCTACCCTACGGGACTTCCGGGAGAGAAGAAAGTGACTTTGCAATATAAGAGAAGCAATTGCTTTCTTAAAAAGGTTCTCATGCAGATGAACTCATCAACAGCTGGAGGTCTTCAACTTGCTAAAAAACGATAGACCGGGGGAGGTGAGAGGGAACAAAGAAGTGAAGATACGGAGTGAGGAGAAAAAAACAGCTGGCCTATCAAGACATCCAGCTGCAATAAAAGAGAGCAAAGTCGTTTCATTCACTACATTCGCACCACACACACACACTAAAAAGTGAGAACCAGCAAACATAACCTGTCAAGTCAAATTGGCTTTCAAAAACGGTTTTCCATCGAGTGCGTTTACATGCCTTAATTCCGATCATAGTCCGAATTTCTGCAGTTATCTGATTATTCAAGTGGGCCATTTATATATATACAGCATACTCTGATCTAAATCAGATTCAGAAATCCGATAGAGAGAGCTGGATTTTTAATCCGTATCGGATTTCTCAAGCATGTACACAGTCACCCATTTCAGTTTTCTCAGTCTGCGCATTTTCCCTGGGATCTAACCACTTCAGGTTGGACTCCCTTTCTATGGACTGTGGCATTTTTGTTTCTCACACCGCACCCAAATTAGAACGATTGATCTGGCAACCCGAAACTTACAATGCCATAGAGTTTGGGTAATGACACGGCTTTTACATTTACAGCATTTAGCAGACACCCTACCCAGAGCGATCAATCCAAGCTCCAAGTGGGTTAATGTCTGCTCAAGGACCCAACGTGGCACCTTGGCAAAGGTGGGATTTGAACCCTGGACCTTCTGGTCCATAGTCCAGTACCTTAACCGCTAGGCTACCACAGTCCCGCTCTCTCTCACTCTGTATGTGGAGTCTCTGAGGTTGTACTCAAGGACTGTGGTAGCCTAGCGGTTAAGGTACTGGACTCTGGACCAGAAGGTCTAGGGTTCAAATCCCACCTCTGCCAAGCTGCCACTGTTGGGTCCTTGAACAAGACCCTTAACCTACAATTGCTTGGATTGTAAGACCGTACCAATTGTAAGTCGCTCTGGATAAGGGCGTCTGCTAAATGCTGTAAATGTAAATGTACTCAAGAAAATGAAGAATCCCCCAATATTTAATATTCATGTCTGGAGTTTACGTCACATTCTCCTGTGATATTATTGGCTGGTTGCAAAGTAGAAATCCGATGACTGCCTGTGTCATGATTATGATCTGATTATTCAAGTGCATGGCAACTATATTCTGCAGTTGTAGGATTATTAAGTGCCAGTAAATGCACTCATTGTGAGGACATTCGGTCCTTATACATATAGGAAGTCAAGGTTTACACACATACAGAGAGTGTGAGAGAGAGAGAGAGAGAGAGAGAGAGACAGAGAAAGAAATTTGTCTTGTATCAGTGTGGGGACTAGCCACTGACATAGTAGTCCCTAGTTGTAATGACTAATTTGGGAAGAACTGCCCCCATGGAGCTCCCCCAAGAACTACATTCATTCCAGGGCCTTTCCGTTTGCATTCGCACCTCCAGCAGGAGCACTGTTTAACGCTGAAGTGATGCAAGCCGTGCAAATTTTGCTCATTCGACTCAAAAATTACCGCAAGTCTCACCTGAACTTTACTGTTGGTCCACCTGCTGTACAAGCCTGTTTAAACACAGGTTCTTGTGTCTGGACCAATCACTATACACTTGCGTTACCATCTAGACCAATCGCTGTACTCTTATGTCTGGACCAATCCCAGCATTCCTATGTGTTGAGAAACCCTACCTTGAGGGAGGAGATAAAAACTCCCTATACACACCATTTTAAGAACTACAATCCTCCCCAGTTCCTGTGGTGCGAGCACGTGACAAAGGGGGCACGGTTCTAAGAACTATGAAAAAGTTCCTCTGGTGCGAAGGCGCCTAATATTACTGTAACTAATAAATGCTACGCCAACATCTAACCCTAACATTAAGCTCGGTAGCCTAAATCACTTTCAGTTTTGGTAAACCAGCAGTTGTCCTAGTTGGGGCCACATGGTAAAAAAATCAGATCTTTGTATCCTTGTATGGAGATCTGGTCCTCACAATGATATATAAACCTGACCCTCTACCCCAACACACACACAGTGTAGGTTTTGATAGGCTTTGTTTTGAGTGAAACAGGGAGTAAATGAGAAAGAGACAACTGAAAAAACATTTGGCTTATCTCGAGCAGTGTCATGACTGAGCGATCTATCACCACCCCAAGAATCAAAAATCCATCATTCTTTTCTGCCAGCTAAGCCAGATTTCTTGTAATAGTAAAGTCTTCACTGCAGTTGATCCACTATACTTTAGATGTTGCAGTAATGCACGTAGCATTAGCCAATCTGAATGATCTACCTTCATGTGACAGCTCACAGTTTCTCTTAAGATGACCTACTGCTTCTTAACGATGAACATTTGCTTGACGTGTTTGAGAGTTCCTACACAGAAGCAAAGGTGGATGCTTTTAAACCACAAATCTAGTTGCAGGGATAATTACGCTGCCGTCACAGCTGTTTGGGGATCGCCAATTAGAGAAGACGAGTTTTTATGCGGGCACTCGTCAGGCTTCATGTATTGCATTTATTTGTTTAGTTTGTCGCATCTGCATTAGTGGTTGTTCTCGAATGGAGCAAGGTTCCATCGATACTAGTCAGACACTATGGCAGTTTAGAGTGACCGGTTAACCTAACGCATGTCTTTGGAATGTGGTTGAAGGAGTAATGTACACGGATAGGAGAGGATATGCAAACTGTGTGACAGCTGCAGTAATCGTCATGATGGAGCTCCTTTATAAGAACTACAGAGGTTTCAGAGTTGCACCCATGTTTTCTTAAATACAGGATTGTGGAAAAGTCTTAGGCAAGCAGTAAATGAGATATACAGTGGTGCTGGAAAGTTTGTGAAACCTTTAGAATTTTCTATATTTCTGCATAAATATGACCTAAAACATCATCAGATTTTCACACAAGTCCTAAAAGTAGATAAAGAGAACCCAGTTAAACAAATGAGACAAAAATATTATACTTGGTAATTAATTTATTGAGGAAAATGATCCAATTTACATATTTAGTGATGTGGCAAAAGTATGTGAGCCTTTGCTTTCAGTATCTGGTGTGACCCCCCTGTGCAGCAATAAACTGAACAACTAACGTTTACGTAACGTTGGACGTTTTGGAGAGAAATTTTATTCAATTCCTCCGTACAGAACAGCTTCAACTCTGGGATGTTGGTGGTTTTCCTCACATTAGCTGCTTCGCTTCAGGTCCTTCCACAACATTTCGATTGGATTAAGGTCAGGACTTTGACTGGCCATTCCAAAAAACATGAACTTTATTCTTCTTTAACCATTGTCTTTGGTTATTTAGAACGACTTGTGTGGCTTAGGGTCGTTGTCTTGCTGCATGACCCCAGCTTCTTGAGATTCAGTTCATGGACAGATGTCCTGACATTTTCCTTTAGAATTCTCTGATATAATTCAGAATTCATTGTTCCATCAATGATGGCAAGCCGGTCCTGTTTTTCCCAGATGCAGCAAAACAGGCCCAAACACAATGATACTACCACCACCGTGTTTCAGAGATGGGATAAGGTTCTTATGCTGGAATGCAGTGTTTTCCTTTCTCCAAACATAACACTTTTCTTTTAAACCAAAAAAAGTTCTATTGCTTTTATATTACTTTTAGGACTTGTTGTGAAAATTTGATGAGTTTTTAGGTATATTTATGCTGAAATAGAGAAAAATTCTAAATGGTTTCACAAATTTTCAAGCACCACTTTGTACCATTGATATAAAGCAATGGTGTAATGATAATGACCCATACATAATTATTCTCAGTGTCTTTATTAGAATTACAGTCAGAAACTACAAAATGGTGTATGCAATATTAGAACTGAAAACAATCCAGAACTTCATTTTGAACAAGTGTAACCTCCCCTTTCACTAGAGCAATAGCAGCATCTGGGAGATTCATCACAATGTCAAGTTGACCCTTTACAGTCTGAAGGAGCTTGAACGTCTTTTTGGAAGGGTAGCACCAAATTTTGAAGGAGAACAATGTGAAAAGGCTTAGATATGCTACAAAGATTGGAATGAAAATCTAATGGTGGACTAAGACTTTTGCACAGCACAGGATTTTGAAATGACACAAAATGATTAAGTTTGCCTGAGCTCAAACTGGTTCATGATGCTGTGGTAAGAGGTGACGGCCATATAACCTCTGTCAACCATACTTTAACTTACAATGTTGTGCAAAAGTTTTAGGCCACCATTAGAGTTGCTGTTTTAGCAATTGTATAATGACCATATATAACTATTTCTCAGTCTCTTTATTCCAATACAACCAGAAAATACAGGAAATGCATATATGTATGCAGTATTAAAAACAGAACATTTCTACAGAGTCCAGACCTGAATATTATAGATGCCTTAAGGGATCACCTGTACAGAGAAAGAAAGAAAAGCCAGCCTAAGTCTAAAGAAGAACTCTGCAAAGTGCTGAAAGAAGCCTGGAATGATGTGCCATAAGAAACTCCTGAAAACGTCAGTATAGTCTTCCCAAAAGAGTTCAAGATGTGCTTAGTGCCAAGAGAGGTCACACTAAATACCGACCTCTGTCTGTACAAGTCAATTTGTTCTGAAAATTGTGCTTTTTTAATGTTGAGTACATATTTCCTGTATTTTCTGTTTGTATCCTAATAAAGAACCTAAGAACTAATTATATATGGTCATCACATATTACTAAAGCAACCACTCTAAGGGTGGTCTAAGACTTTTGCACAGTACTGTATGTCTACCAATTACAGAGATCATATCCAGCATGCGATAAAGATCTACGGCTACATAAACGAGAAGTCCAGGGTTAAGCATGCATCAGATAACACAAGGGGCACAGCATGGAGCTCAGTGTGAAACGGCTCAGGTAACATGGCTGCAAATTGCTTCCTTTGAGGTGCTAAAATCAAGCCTAAGATGCAATGGGAGCAGGAGTTTCTGGGCGACTCCCTGGAACAGATGAATAAACACAAGAGTTTGTGCGAAAGATAAGAAACTGTAGATTCGTTATCCAGGGATTAACAGTGTTCCCATGTCTTGGGCATCTAGGATGAAAAAATTCTCATGCAACTAGGTTGATTCTTCCACTCCACCCCCTTTCCCTTCTTTCCCCTATCCAGTGTGCCATGCAATTATTATCTCAATCATGTCAAACTTTGTGCAAAATCCTGCCAAACGAGTAACTCTGGGTGCATGGAAAGCACGGCTGGTCGCCTCCGATTTCATCGATGTCTTGATGCAAACACAATGCGCCATGCCAGTGAAGAGACAGACTTGAGGCATAACAGCATTTAAAGAAAGTGCAGAACCAAACCCCACCGTGACCCCCCATACCACACCCAATTGGTCGCCCATAGTATAGAGAAACTATTGAAGCCAAAAAAATATTCTAATCATGGTTTCTCTACAGGTCACGTAGAATGTCTCATAGTTGTTAGTTACAATCTCAACTTGCTAGGGGTGTGCAATATTGGAAAAAAGAAAAGATATCTTGGTATTTATTTCTGGGACAATATATACTCCAAGTAAAATCAAACTTCTGTGAAATCAAACTGTTCCACTTAGGAAGCAACACTGATTGACAATCAATTTCAATGCTGTTGTGCAAATGGAATAGACAAAAACAGGTGGAAATTATTGCCAATTAGCAAGACACACCTCAATAAAGGAGTGGGTTCTGCAGGTGGGGACCACAGACCACTTCTCAGTACCTCTGCTTTTCTGGCTGATGTTTTGGTTCAGGTTTGAATGTTGGTGGTGCTTTCACACTCGTGGTAGCATTGAGACGGATCTACACAAACCCACACAAGTGGTAGGTAGTGCAGTACCATGATGGCACTCAATGCGAGCTGTGGCACGCAGGTTGCTGGTCTAAACCGCATAGGTGTCAGAGGTGGAAAATGGGGGCCGCTACCCGGAGGACAGGCCCGTTACACAGGCGACGTGGAGGAGGCGTAGGAGTGCAACAACCCGATGCAGCAGGGACCGCTACCTCCGCTTTGTGGCAACGCGCGCCGGCGAGCCGCCGTGGAGAGAGTGGATGAGACCCCAGGAACAAGGGCGCGAGCATGTGCAGAAACGAGGGGACGACGCAGGACACGGAGGCGTCCTTAGCCACGCGAAGCAATCACGATCGGAGAAACCAACGGCGATGAACCTGTCGAGAGAGCGACACTCATCGATGTAAACATGTGACAGGTCCAGAGTGGTGGACGAGAGGGGGGGAGATAGGGTGAAGCAGACAAGGTAGAGGTGGCGTGATGATGGGGAGGGGGCTGGCCGCTCTCGAGAGGAGTCGGTGGAACTAGCTCGGACATCCTTCGTAAGACTGCGCACGCACCGCGGCACCCGAGAGGCCAGAGCCGCCACTCTGACGAGGCTTACGAGTCGGCCGAGCGGGCGCCACGATATAGACGCGGAGAGAACCCGCCAGGGGACATCATGATGGTGAAGCGAAAGGGGGCACACAGCGGGGGGCCGCAGAGGGGCGCGGCGGGCGAGAGCCGTTGGGGGTGTGAGCGGGAGAGAAGAGCGATACACGTGGGGAGCCGATGAAGAGCGAGGGGACCAAAAGAACGTAGAACCGCACAGCATGGGTAAAGGGCGCCGCAACGCCAGTGGGGAGGGAAGCTAATACGAACTATTGGCCAGTGTATTAGCGGGCCCGTGAGAGTGAAAACAGGAGGAGGACGAGAGGCGAGCGAGCACTTGTGGTGCTGGGCAGTAGAGACATGACATGTGTTCGCAGATGGGCGACGCCCGTGAAGGGAAGCAAGCACCCGGCGTGCACACGAGCGGTAGGAGGTACAGACCCACAGCCGAGATAGGGCGGGAGAATAAGAGAGAGTGACAGCCGGATATATCAGAAGCCATGGACACACCGCGTAGACGTAGACAGCGACAGGAGGGCAGGTGTAGGAAAGGGAGCAAAGAATGTAGAGACGGGGAGTGGGATGAAGGAGAAAACCAAGCAGAGCGATCAGGAAAAACCACGGTGGAAGGGTAACTAAGAAGGTTTTAGACGATATGTGGCGAGCAATCTGCTGCCTGCAAAAAGGTCCTTCAGCAGGAGTGGGGCAGTGGGGTCACAGAGAAGTAATGGTGTGAAGGGGGGGAAAGAGTAGGCACGGAGAGAGAGGAAGGTTGGAGGCCACACAGCCCTCAATGTGCATCGCCAGAGGTGCCTGACTGCCATTAGGTATGAGATGAGACCTCAGACCCCCTTGTGAGCCATATGTTGGTGCGGTTGGCCGGGGTCCCTCATAAGCAGACAGGCTAGACCTATGTGGCTGGAGTGTGTCCAGCAGTTCCGGCAAGTAAAGGCATTGAACTATGGACGGCCCGGCCCGTTCCCCAGACATGAATACGATTGAGCACATCTGGGACCATCAGGTCTCGCTCCATCACCAACGTCACGTTGCACCACAGGACTGTCCGAGTTGTGGATGCTTAGTCAGGTCTGGGGAAGAGATCCCTCAGGAGATCCCTCAGGAGACCATCCGCCACCTCATCAGGAGCATGCCCAGGCGTTGTAGGGAGGTCATACAGGCACGTGGAGGCCACACACAATACTGAGCCTCATTTTGACTTGTTTTAAGGACATTACAGCAAAGTTGGATCAGCCTGCAGTGTGTTTTTCCACTTTCATTTTGTGTGTGACTTCCAAATCCAGGCCTCCATTGGTTAATAAATTGGATTTCCATTGATGATTTTTGTGTGATTTTGTTGTCAGCACATTCAACTTTGTACAGAACAAAGTATTCAACGAGAATATTTCATTCATTCAGATCTAGGATGTGTTATTTGAGTGTTCCCTTTATTTTTTTGAGCAGTGTATATTAATCGGAGCCTGTTCTAATTTCTGCATTAAAATCAGGCTGACCAATCAGAGCTCGGTTGTCGGGCAGAACAGCTCATCCTAGTAGCAGCAGAGCACAAGAGCTTATAGATCAGGTAACATGCAGACTACAAAAACATGGATATTAAAGAAAATATCTGTCAGAATATAGCTGAAAGGCTGGAGAATGATAGTGATAAACCTCACAGTGACTGTATGGAACCATTTTCTTGTTTATCTAAGTGCATTCTAATCTGCCCACAAAAACACAAATTATAGCTTCCTGCACTAATCTTGACTTGTGTCTTGCATTAGGAAATCTCCATGACACATTAAGAGAAAGGAAATTAAAGAAAGCAGAAGCAGACGCAGTGAACTTGGTATGAAGGTCTCACTATGTTTAAAAAAAAAAGCTACTTTTTTCACTTTCAATACATTATTCAATAAAATAAATGAGATATTCAACACTTTATTAGAAGAATAGTATTAGGTTAATGACTTTGCCCAACTGTAGTTTGATGTAAGTGTTTTAAGCATGTTTAAGGTAAATACGCGGTGAGGAAAACATGGGGTCATGGTTACGATACGATAAATTCAACTTCTGATGGATTTGTCAGAACATATCATTTACCCCAGTGTAAATCAGGGACTACCTGTATTCAAAAGTTGGTAGAACCTTTCAATATGCTTGGCACAGTGTCTTTTGCGATGTATCTGGTGACAGCGTTTGTTACGTTCTTGTCGTAAGGAACTTTTTTTGCAGAATAATTCCACTAAGACTAACACACTTTGCCGAGTGTGTTTTTGTGCTGGTACCTTGGCTGGTTTAAGCCTGGTGGACAGCTGACTCCAGAGGTTTATCATAATCTTCATCTTCTGCATGGTGGTTAGTTCAAAGATGGTAAAATAAGTTTGTTGTCGAACTGTCTTTAAAGGCAACTGATTGCTGATAGCTATCTTTTGAGAAGCATCTGCTTTTCAGGGCCAAGCCACCTGTTTTCGAGTGAAGATGAGCCACATCTAAATCTAATGATGTAGACTGTGAGGCCGGTGGTGACTGTGTTCATCTCCTAATGCTGTTTGTTTAGGGGGCATGTGCACTCTACAAGATGCAGTGAATACTCGACAACATCGTGACATCCTCGATAATGTCAGCTCGCACATCATTAAAGCAAACAATGAAGACGTTACATATCGCACACTCCTAATCTCAGCTGAGGTGCTTTCACAGAACTAAATACACAACTAGTAAAGCATCAAGGGCTGGTACCAGCACTTGATCCTTCTAAACAAGTCTTTCTGTAGGAAAGCGCTGCAAATTGGTTAGGAAAGATGAAAACTACTTACCTCCACCCCCACCAAGCAGACTGGAGTTTGCTGTTGAAGAAAGAAAAGAGAAAAAATTCTCAGTGGCTGATCTGATTTGGAAGAGAAGGCACTTTATCTGAAATATGACATCATTATTATTAAAAGAGCAAATACAGGCCTAGCCTCTGAAGGTCAAGCACACGCTAAAAGCAGATCCATTCATCGCACGCAATTGCACAAGCAGGCACCCAGAAGCACCGAGGCGACGCTCGGCGCTGCCCCGAGTTTGGATGATGTGATTCCGTGGCAGAGGTGCCGGAGTTGAGTTTGAGCAGATGCTGTGAGGGCCAGGCACTGCTTTGATGCTGCGTTCCGACCTTTCATACGTACTGAGACAGTGAGAGGAGGGGCCGGGCCTCCAAAATTTCTGTCATACTTCTCTCACAGCTGAGATAACATGGCTCAAAACACACTGGGCGAAAAAGCCGGCTCCCGTTTCTCACCTCTCTAACAAATGCCCTTGAATGGTAAATTCTCAAGTTTATCGCTGCATTAGTGGTAGAAAAATCAGCCATTTTCAAGGTTCATAGGAAAATAACATCAATAAATAATTAAATGTTGGGGAAGGGTAACGGGGATTCTAGATATACACAGTCTACGGATTTCATTCAGGTAGTAAAGCAGTTACAGGTAAGCGATGTTCAACGACCCTCCGATCAACGTTTGACCAAGGTCTTAACAAGTACAGTGGTTCCTCGGTTCTCGACCACCTCGGAACTTGTCGAATTCGGTTCTTGATGCATTTTGACTAGAAAAAAAAAAAGTCTCGGTTCTCGTCATTTGCTTAGCACTCGGCACACTTGCTTACACTTGTATGAGTCGAGCCATGTGACTCGATTCATGACTCAGTACACAGTGATTCAGATTCACAATATCTGTTGCTCGGTGAAGATTTCCACCATTTTTATTGAGTTTTTCTTTATTTCCACATCTACAGTACAGTACTTAGTGCACATAACTCTCCATGGGTCCTAAAAAGGTTAGTAATGGTTACCGCCTTGAGTTCACCAATAGACTAAGTGTTTTGCTTTTACTTTTCACTTCCAATTTATTACTCTCTGAGTTTTTTCAACACTTTAATATAAAATAAGCTTTGTGCCAATGATTTTGGCCAACTGTAGGTTAAAGTGTGTAACAGGCTCCACTATGAAGCAATACAGCCTATATTAAACTCCTTCAGAACAGTTTAGGATCAGATGCTGTGTAGATGGTAGCGTTCCACTCATTCTCAGGTGTATCTCTAATGCATTTATGTATCTTTTGCACGGTTTTCTTGTGAAAATCCCCTTTATATTTACATTAAACTAGCATAAAAGGCTATGTGGCCATGGTAATGTGTGGTCAATGACCATTTTGATCAACGACCTGCTTCACAGAGCATAATGTGGTCATTAAATGGTTAAAATTCTGAATTGTTATGATACAAGACAGTTCTATTTAATAGTCATGGGCCAAAAATACATTAATGTTAAGTAAGTCCACTTTTTGGCCACCCTCATAAAAAGCTTGAAGTATGCTATCGGGTAGTGTGAAATAGATTGCATTGTGTGTGACTAAGCAGAAGGACAAAAGCAGTTTTTTTCGAAGGATATAAACTGCACATTGCCAAGCACTTTGTCGCGCAAAAACAACAACAAGGGGGAAAAAAAAAAGTAAAAGCTTAAAAGGCGTTAACATCTGCCAGCTGGCACGGTTAGTATCTGGACTGTTTTTAGTGATGAGAGGTTTGTTCCACTGCACTCTGTGCTTAATTCAGTCTACTTCTATTGCTACCCAATGTAAATATTTAGATTCACTACAAGAATTAAATCTGAATGAGAATAATAAGAAACTAATATAAAAAGGTCGAGTCAGGTCAAATTGATTTGTATAGTGCTTTTCACAATGGAGAATTGTCTCAGAGCTACTATTTAGGCCTTAACCCCCATCTGATCAAGCTTAGGGTGACAGTGGCAAGGAAAAACTCCCTAAATGTTATAAAGGAAGAAACAATGGGAGGACCGAGACTCAAAAAGGGACCCGACCTCCTTGTCAGCTTAGAGTATATAAGTATATTAGACTAAGTTACCCAATTAATAAGTTTATAGTAATATTTTAATTAAAAAGCTAATTACAGCTGTACCTTTCTGCTTGTCGATCAGTCATAGGAGCACAAACATGTATAAAAAATAAGCCTGTTAAACACTAAAGTGGGCATTATTCTGTCATGAATAAGAAAAGAAGAACAAATTAACACTAAAGAATTTTTATTAACACATTCATTTTGTTTATTTCGACTTGTTTCAGCCGAAACTCGATTCATGATTCACGATTCAGTACACAGTGATTCAGATTCACAATAGCCGTTGGTTAGTGAAGATCTTCGCTGTGTGTATCATTGTTTTTTTTTATTTTTAAGTCTACATGGGTCCCCAAGGAGGTTGGCCCGCCCAAGGAGGTTGGGTCCCTTTTTGAGTCTTGGTCCTCCCAAGGTTTCTTCCTAGAACTAGGGAGTTTTTCCTTGCCACTGTCGCCCTAGGCTTGCTCAATTTGGGATTGGACGTAGTTATTAGGAGATAATCTAAACTTGTAAAGTTGCTTTGAGACAATGCTCCATTGTAAAAAGCCCTATATAAATAAATCTGTTGACTTGACTTAAAAGTTTAGTAATAAGAGCCAACCAAAAGAAAACTGAAAGGAACTGAATCCTCCAGAACACAGGCTGCAGTTAGCTCAGCAGCTATGGTAGTGCCTGGAGTTCACCAATAGAGTAAGTCTTTTGCTTTTACTTTTCACTTTCAATCCATTACTCACTAAATACCATGAGATATTTCAACACCTTATTATAAAATAAGCTTTGTGTTCATTTTTTATTTGTGTTAGATTAATAGAAGTGTTTTAAACAATAAGTTCGGCTCCGCTTTGATACAGTATAGACTATATTAAACTCATCAGTTCATGATACATGACTTATGATGGATTTGTCGCAACATATCCCGATCATAAATCAGTAAGCACCTGTACATTATACTGGACAATGTGGATTTTCTGGGGTCTGGAACGGATTTAATTCAATTTACATTATTTCTTAATGGGAAAAATTGGCGAGGTACCACCGTACTGAAATATTTAGATCCTCTAAATGAACTATTTTTTACTACAATAAAACAAATACAGGACTAAAAGGGTAAAAAAAGAAGAGCTACATTATGGAGTTACCAACTTTACTGTTGTGCAATAGCCTCACACCACTGTATTTACACCAACTTGTTTAGATCGCTGCCTAGTTAAGTGGCATTATGAAAATGTAGGAAAATTGGTAGAGCACAGCTGGCATCAGTGAAATTCACTTCATCTGCTCAGGAACTCAAAGGCATAGAGTCTAATCAATTTGACACCATTGAGAAGGATGCTGTGAGATGCAGGAGGTCCAAATACAGAGGAGAAAGCCAGTCTCTTTAATGGCATGCGTGCATCTTCACAAAGCTGAAGAGGCGTATCTCATCTCGGCAGGGACTTTGGTAAATGTGTTCGCCTGCAAGGCAGAACAGAAATCTTTCGCATGGGCTGTTTTATTCCTATTCTTTTAATATTCCTCTCCCCGTGTGACATGAGTCACACCGAGCCACTCTTTTCATCTTTTTCCTTTATTTTACTTTTCCGGAAAAACAACAACAACAAAAAAACACCGTCTTACGCAGACACATCTGTAACCTTTGAGAGCTAAAACAAAATAAAACAAGCCCTGTGCAACTGATATCAAGTGAGGTATGCCGGGCCTGTTCCATATCTAGCAGCAAAGAAAGGAAGAACAAATGAGGAACAGCTGGTCGAAAAGGAGATGGTTAGAGAGACCTGCACAGTTCAGGAATTTACTGCACACCTACAGACTACTTTAGAAGTGGAGTGTCAGGGAACCTGCAATACACAGGCTGATCTAAAGCAACAGAACCTAGATCGGCCTGAGTCAGGAACTAAGCAGAAATCCTCACCATAGTCATGACATAATGCAGTTTTGTTATAATATATTGATATTTTAGTACACGACGTAATCCTGATACAATCTTAATATTTGACTCTGTGGCTCAAAAGCACCACAAAGAATTAAAAACTCAAGAAGTGCTTAGACTTTTCACAAATCACTATTTCTCTCCGTCTCTCAGTTGTCTTTCTAAATGGACTTAATAATCCAATCATAGTCAGATCTCGGTGGTTATCTGATTATTCAAGTGGTCATGTAAACAGCATACTTTGATTTCTCAGATCGACTTAAGACCTATAAATCAGATAAAGAAATGCAATAAAGACTGCTGGATTTTATATCAGTAATCGGATTTCTCAGTGGATGTATACCCTTACCCGGAAGCCAATCAGTCAGTGTGTCGGCCTTAATTATCTTATCACATTCGGAAATTCGAGAGGGAAGACTGAGATGGTTTGGACATGTGCAGAGGAGGGATAGTGGATATATTGGTAGGAGGATGTTGGAGATGGAGCTGCCAGGCAGGAGACGGAGAGGAAGACCAAAGAGGAGTTATTTGGTTGTGGTAAATGAAGATATGCAGGGAGTTGGGGTGAGAGTAGAGGACGTGGAGGACAGGGTGAGGTGAACGTTTAACTCGCTGTGGTGACCCCTGATAAAGGGAGAAGCCGAAAGAAGAAGAAGAAGAAGATTCGGATTTCTACGAATAGTCATGTATACAGCATACTCCGATCTAGAAATCAGATTAAGAAATCTGATAAAGAAAGCTACATTTATGTTAAACAAGCCAATTTCTCATAGCATGCATAACAGTTAGCCTATTTCAATCGGTTTTCTCAGTCTGCCTAACCAACACGGTTGCCAGGTCCTCTTATTCTAAAGACATGGCCTTATTTGGGCTCCACTGACTGTAGCGTTGTTGTTTTTTCTGGTGGGATCTGGCAACCCAGGAATTAAATGGAAATAAAGATAGCGAAACGGCTATCAAACATTTTGTGGAGACTTTGTGGAGAAATGAAGAATTGGATTATCTAATATTAAAGTTTTAAGTTTACGTCACATACAATACCAGTCAAAGTTTGGACACACCTTGGACTCATTCAATGGTTTTTCTTTATTTTTATTATTTTCCACATTTAATATTAATATTGAAGACATCAACACTATGAAGGAACACGTATGGCGTTGTGTACTAAACGAAAAAAGTGTTTAACGAACCACAATAATTTTATTCTTTGGTGACAGCTTTGCACACTCTTGGCATTCTCTCAAATCAGCTCAAGGTCATCACCTGGAAAAGGTTTCAATTAAAAAAAACTGAAAGAGTTCACTTGAGGACTTCCAAGCCTTCTTAATGTGTTTGCAACCATCAGCTTTGTTGTGCAGAGGTTTGGTTGAAACATCCAAACAATCCAAAGTTTAAAACTTATTCAAGTTTGTTTAACAGCTCATAGTTTTGATGTCTTCAATATTAATCCATTATACAGAAAACATTCAAAACTAATGAAAACCCCTGGGTGAGAAGGTGTGTCCAATCTTTTGACTGGTACTGTATTTCTGTGATATTATTGGTTATCTGATTACTCAAGTACATGTAAACTCTGTAAACTCATTGATCGGATAACTGACAAAGTCCAATTTTCTGCAGTTGCATATACACATAGCCTGGAAGCAACTAGCAGAATCAAACGCAGTTGCCAGGCCTGCTTAAACTTGTTTCCACAGACCTGGTTGCTTGTTTCTGCCGTGGGATCTGGCAACCCTGGAATTAAATTCAGCATCCGCAAACTGTCAAAAATCAAATACTTTTGGGGAGACTCTGAAACACTGAAAAGTCGCATCTTTAGTGAGAATATTGGTTGGTTGCAAAGTTGAAATCCGATTATTTGCTGAGTCATGTAAACCCAGAGGTTTCCCATTATCTGATTACTCAAGTGCATGTAAATTCGATTTTCTGCAGTTATCCCTGTCTAGGATTTGTTCCCACTTTCCAACCCAGCCGGTTAGAACCTGGCTCCCCATGAACCTCAATGACAGTACTGTGCAAAATTCTTAGGCCACCATTAGAATAGATATACCATTGTCTTAGTTGAGAAGTGAGACTGGAAAGAAGGGATTTGCAGTTTAGTCAATCATAAGGATCAAATCTTCTACAAAAGACAATGCGAGGTGAGTGTTTACAGGCCCAGTTATAATCTGAACCTTATCAGATTTCAGCAGCTATCTGATTGACTAAGTGCTGTAATAAACGACATACCCCGATACCTGAAATCTGAGTAAGGCCTTTATTGCGTTTCAAGAAGTCTGCAGAGCCGGCTGGATATTAGGTGAGTAATTGGGTTAAACAGCACATGTATGTCCTTAAAATATCTCTTTCATAATTTTACACTTGGCCAGAGGGAAAGGAGATTATCTCAGACTGCATCCCTAAACGCACACCGGAATATTAAGTACTATGTTAAATTAGTGTCCTTACAGTAGCCTGTTTTGTTACCATAGAGACTAATAAAGGAACTAAAGAGTGGATGCATTAACATCAGTATAATTGCACCTCTCAATGACCCAATGACATGACATGTATAACATGGTGCATTAAATTTATACTGTGTAATAATTCCATCCATTTCCAGCATAATCAGCTGCTGAAGAGTTTAATAATCTTACAAAAAGGTACAATTAAAGTTCCTGTTATGAAGTAAAGGAAAGTTCAAATATATTTCTTTAGGTAATAAGTATACTTGTAAGTGTACTAGTTCAAAACTTCCTGGGACAAAATTGAAAAAGCTTATTTAAATATACTTTTAAGTATACTTTGGGTGTAAGAGTGGTAAACTGAGTTATACAACTCATTGTATTTTGTATTATAATTGTCAGACGCAGGGAGTCACGCAGCGGGAGTGATAAGCTCTGGAAATACAGTGAGGAAAGCCAGAGTCACAGTCGTGTTTAAACATGTTTAATATAAGCTGCACTATGATATATACAGTATATACTAAACTCCTCGATTTACGATAAATTCAACTTACGATGGACTTATCGGAATGTATCCCCTTCATAAACCCACCAGTATTTTTTTTAGTACATTTCTGATAAGTACAGTGGTGCTTGAAAGTTTGTGAACCCTTTAGAATTTTCTATATTTCTGCATAAATATGACCTAAAACATCATCAGATTTTCACACAAGTCCTAAAAGTAGATAAAGAGAACCCAGTTAAACAAATGAGACAAAAATATTATACTTGGTCATTTCTTTATTGAGGAAAAGGATCCAATATTACATATTAGTGAGTGGCAAAAGTATGTGAACCTTTGCTTTCAGTATCTGGTGTGACCCCCCTGTGCAGCAATAACTGCAGCTAAACGTTTCCTGTAACTGTTGATCAGTCCTGCACACCGGCTTGGAGGAATTTTAGTCCATTCCTCCGTACAGAACAGCTTCAGCTCTGGGATGTTGGTGGGTTTCCTCACATTAGCTGCTCGTAGCTGCTCGCTTCAGGTCCTTCCACAACATTTCGATTGGAAATAAGGTCAGGACTTTGACTTGGCCATTCCAAAACATTAACTTTATTCTTCTTTAACCGTTCTTTGGTAGAACGACTTGTGTGCTTAGGGTCGTTGTCTTGCTGCATGACCCACCTTCTCTTGAGATTCAGTTCATGGACAGATGTCCTGACATTTTCCTTAAGAAATTTCTTATATAATTCAGAATTCATTGTTCCATCAATGATGGCAAGCCATCCTGGTCCAGATGCAGCAAAACAGACCCAAACTATGATACTACCATCACCATGTTTCACAGATGGGATAAGGTTCTTATGCTGGAATGCAGTGTTTTCCTTTATCCAAACATAACACTTTTCTTTTAAACCACAAAGTTCACAAAACATTCTTCCAACAGCCTTCCGGCTTGTCCACGTGATCTTTATCAAACTGCAGATGAGCAGCAATGTTCTTTTTGAATGTTCCTTGCAACCCTGCCATGCACACCATTGTTGTTCAGTGTTCTTCTGATGGTGGACTCATGAATATTAACATTAGCCAATGTGAGAGAGGCCTTCAGTTGCTTAGAAGTTACCCTGGGGTCCTTTGTGACCTCGCCAACTATTACACACCTTGCTCTTGGAGTGATCTTTGTTGGTTGACCACTCCTGGGGAGAGTAACAATAGTCTTGAATTTCCTCCATTTGTACACAATCTGTCTGACTGTGGATTGGTGGAGTCCAAACTCTTTAGAGATGGTTTTGTAACCTTCTCCAGCCTGATTAGCTTCAACAACTCTTTTTCTGAGGTCCTCAGAAATGATACACTTCCAGAGCAGACTTTGACACTAATTTCACATTCAAATTAACTGTTAATCCTAGATGTTCGTATACTTTTGCCACTCACTAATATGTAATATTGGATCATTTTCCTCAATAAATAAATGACCAAGTATAATATTTTTGTCTCATTTGTTTAACTGGGTTCTCTTTATCTACTTTTAGAATTTGTGTGAAAATCTGATGATGTTTTAGGTCATGTTTATGCAGAAATACAGCCAATTCTAAAGGGTTCACAAACTTTAAGCACCACTGTGCATAAGTATATTTAGAGTTTAAACGAAGTATACTAATAGCACACTTGAACAAACTATATCTTTGTAAGGGAACTGCTGGTTAATTTACAAATCAAATGCTCCAACTTTTGCGCCTAAAATATGCAGATAAACCGAGAGCTTCACTCATTTTAAATACGCTACTAAAAGAAATCCTATTATGATTCGCACTCGTTACCATTCCACACCTGTCAAAATGACACCTCTGAATTTAACGCCTCCCAGTTTAGCCGGTCATTGTGAGAAGCACATAAGTGTGAAAGCCATTGAGCTTCGCTTCAGTGAGCACCTACATCAGGTTTGCAAAAACATTTCCTTTTTCTGGGAAGGTCTACTTCCTGTCATTGTATGCATTCTGCGTCTTGATGACCTTCTAGAGTTTGCTGCCATGGTGAGATGGTGAGACAGATCTTGGTGGACATGAAATAGTGAAATAGTGGATCTAAGAAAGGTCAAACATGGCTGGTTTGATATAAATGGAAGTGTGCTTACATGAGATCGCATTCTTACTTACAAGCAAGAACTACATTCCAGTCATAAATATACATTTACATTTAGTCATTTAGCAGACGCCCTTTTCCAGAGTGACCTATAACTGGTAAAGTCTTACAACCCAAACAACTGGGTTAGATGCCTTGCTCAAGGACCCAACAGTGAGTGCATTTACATGCACTTAATAGTCAAACAACTGCAGAAAATCAGATTTTGTCAATAATCCAATCAACAAGTACACATGCACTTGAGTAATCAGCGAATGGAAAACCTCCGAGCTTATATGACCCAGGCAATAATCGGATTTCTACTTTGCAACCAGCCAATAATCTCAGAGAAATATGTGACATAAACTTCAAACTTTAATATTAAATAATCAAATGTTTCGTTTTCTAAGGCATATACTGCATTTCAGTCTCCACAAAGTGTTCGATAGCCATTTCGCTGCCTTTAATTCCCATGGCGGGTTTATTTCCGTGGTTGCCAGGTCCAGCAAGAAAAAAAAACGCTAAAGTAAATGACAAAAGAGGCCAAATAAAGCCAATTCTTGAGAATACCCAGACCAGGCAACAGTGGGGAAGGCTCGCGCACATGCGCAGACTGAAAAACCGATTATACCGTATTTTTCGGACCATAAGGCACACTTAAAATCCTTTAACTTCCTCAAAAATCGACAGTGCGCCTAAAAATGCGGTGCGTCTAATGTATGAATTAATTTTGGTTGTGCTTTCTGACCTAGAACCGATTGTAGATGGTACACGGCGCTCATAAATCTGTCAA